>SSNR01000512.1:3750-55687 GCA_006937965.1 Callopanchax toddi | reverse complement strand
CCTCTTTGACCCCCCCTCATTAGAGAACACTCCCTCTTTGACCCCCCCTCACTAGAGAACACTCCCTCTTTGACCCCCCCTCATTAGAGAACACTCCCTCTTTGACCCCCTCACTAGAGAACACTCCCTCTTTGACCCCCCCTCATTAGAGAACACTCCCCCTTTGACCCCCCCTCACTAGAGAACACTCCCCCTTTGACCCCCCTCACTAGAGAACACTCCCCCTTTGACCCCCCCTCACTAGAGAACACTCCCTCTTTGACCCCCCCTCATTAGAGAACACTCCCCCTTTGACCCCCCCTCACTAGAGAACACTCCCCCTTTGACCCCCCCTCACTAGAGAAATGGATTTCATTAATGAACTGGTTGAATGTCCAGATGTGATCAGTGGGGTCAGGTTTTATTCACACTTTTTGTCCAACTAATTGTAGAAAACTTCTAAAACAGTTCTGAGCTGCTGTTAGAAGTGTTCGTGAGCTGTCAGAGTCTGGAGGTATTTTTTTAGAGCTCTTTCCTGAAACCGTCCTGAAGGATGAACAGAGTCAGACTCAGAGATCAGCGTCAGCAGGCTGAGGAGGTGCTCTATAAAACGTTTGCATCATCATTAGTTACCGACTCTCCTCTGCTTTTTCTTTAAATAACATGCACGGTGCACATGGACTGTTCCTGTTCTGTTGGAAAGCGAGAAAATGTAATCATTCACACGTTTAATTGTTTTATTATTATCATTATTATTTTGTTCTATTTAATATTGAGTTAAAATGAGGCGGGGCATTTCCACCTCCTGGTGGTCAACAACCTCTGGACGGGGTGAAAACGCTTTGAGGAGACGGTCATCATCACTAACAGCCAAAACGACGGCACTGAGTCATGGTTCTGCTCCAGACCAGAGAGTCATGGTTCTGCTCCAGACCAGAGAGTCATGGTTCTGCTCCAGACCAGAGAGTCATGGTTCTGCTCCAGACCAGAGAGTCATGGTTCTGCTCCAGACCAGAGAGTCATGGTTCTGCTCCAGACCAGAGACCTTCCTGGTTTCTAGCATGTTTCTGCATCGTGTGGAGAAACATATGTTTTCTAACCTCAACAGCATCCATAACTTCCTGTAAATAAGAGTTGCTACAGTGAGCTGTGAGCATCCAGAGGCTCTGACTCCAGTAACATCACCTCTCTCAGTAAGCCATCACATTTTCATTATTATTAACTCACTGTTGGAGCTTTTCTCTTTCATAAATAAAACACATACATTTAGGCACCCAGACACAGGCTAAAGGACAGTACTGAAACATCAGATCAAATCAACAGCTGGCTGTAGGAGTTCAGGGTCAGGGAGCCTCCTGGGCCTGGATACAGGAGGTGGTCTGATGTGAAGCGGTCAGTTGAATCCTGTCATGTAGCAAATCAGACCTCAGCTCTTTAATTAACCATCAAGATCCAACATCCAACTGGAGAAAGAGGGGACCTGATGAGGACCTCACACCTGACACAGGAGGTCTACAGACTCACATACTGTACCTCCAGAGGGTAAGGCAGGATCTCACCACACAGCACTGTGCTGTCAGGATCTCCTGACTCACAACCAGAGGTGACCTGAGGCCAGACCCCGTGGATCTCGGTGTCAGGAGTAACTTTGGCGTGTCTCACATTAGTTCTCTTCCCTCCCACCACCGGAAACACAATAGTCACCTCTACAGGACTTCATCTAACACACGTATCAGCAGCCCTCCTGTCACACCACTCTGGGGTTGAAGGCAGCCTCCAGTCCACACAGGACCCTAGATCTGTAGTCCTGCTGGTTATGGGATGACAGTGTGTGCTGTAATGGGTCATGAAAAATGCATCAACTCTGCATGTTTAGGGTGGGAAAAACACCATGGCTACTATTTTATAACCTTAATCCCATCCTACCAGGATGAGCAGCTTTCTCCTAAACCAACTGAGTTTCTACTGTTAGAAACTGTAGGAACTTTTATTTATGCCCATCAGCAATAGATCACCTACTGTATGTGACGTCACTGCAACAGAAAAAAACATTGAAACTAAGTTCAGCAAAAAGTTCTGCAGGTGAGTCTGGATAAACACTCAGCAGGGACTCCGCGAGGCGAGTGAAGGTCTGGAGATTGATGATGGAGAGTCTGAGGTGACAAATGAACGTAAAACATTCACAAGCTGCTCAGACAGCGTCATCGTAGAAAAGAAAGGAGAAGGACACCCAGTAGTCACAGAGGTGAAAGCCATGAAGAGCTGTGTCAGTAAAGCATCACTCCGTAAATCTGAGGAGGTAAAACTGCTTCCTATTCCACAGTAACACCTGAGGTGAGCTGGCTTTAAGTGGAGGAAACGTCTCCTCCTTCAGTCTCAGAGACAGACACCTGAGAGCCTCTGGGACCGACGCACAGCAGATTCAAGTGTCAAGAAGTCTGAAATTATTCATCAGCAGTCGACCTGACATGTCATCTGTGAAACACCAAGACACAGCCAACAGCAGGAATGTCTTCTATTGAATCTGTGAAATGGTGTTCAGTTAAACAAAGAGCTGAATGATCGGAGGTCTGGAAACACCAGAGAGAGTCAGACGAGACAGGAACTGGTCTGGACTCAGAACTAGAGTCTGAAAGATCTCCAACACTGTCTGAACCAGACTCGTTATGGTGAAGTTGAATGAGTCCCGCCCTCACTGGTCTGGTCCATCATCTGACCTGGATGCTACTTTAGTTCCATTATCAGAGAATGGGTGGCGTTGATGTGGTGGTTTTACAGCTGATCAACCCTCCTACAGAACGAAACCTTCAACCATCTGAGGTCTGATCAGAGCTGGAACCTCAGGGAGGAGGGTTCTGAGACAGAGGACGGACGTTTAGTCAGCTGGTCCAAAAGGATCTGATAACATGTATGATGATCGCTTTTACAAAAATCTCCTGCAATGTGCAGCTTCATATCTTTGTGTGGGATCAAATTTATAATCAAGTCTAAAAACATGTGGCTCTAGATTTGGTTCTACCTAATTTCCCTTGAATAGGTCATAGGCATCCATTTTCATGGACTTCTTCCTGACTTTATGTTCCAGTAGTGCAGCAACATTAGTGGTTACAAGTGGCTTGACAGAGTCTGGACTGCGATCCAATGGACTACTGTATGTGGAGGTCCCTCAGTGACAAACACTATGAAGGTTGAACAGAAACATTCAGAGGAAAACTGAAGGCAACCGTCAAGGAGAGCTGATAGAAAACAAACCACCAGGAACATGGAGCCAAATCCAGAACCAGGTTTTAAAACTCAATCAGAACTTTGATCCCACGCAAAAGTGGGAAAATGTCAGAAAATCTATCTGAGGCAAGAAGTTTTCTAACACGAGATCAAGGAGCTTAGAAGTGATGTTAGTTGTGAAACCTTTTCATCTTTATCTTGAAATGAACTCTACTTTAGAGTTAAATTAGTTCAACTTTAGTTTCTTTAAATTAAAAACAAATGACTGCATTCTTTTTGTTCCTAAACAGGTTTTTTTCTGATATCTGTTAAAGTGAATGAGTGAGGTTCTCCAGACCCCTGTACACAGGAGGATCTGTGGAACAGGAACACACGGGCTGGTCTGGGTCCATGCAGACATTTAAGGTTTGATTTTGACCATTTAGAACAAAACAGAAACACAAAATCACAGAAATCAGTTCTTATCTCGTTTGCATAGAAAACTGTCAACAACAAACTTTATTTTATGATTCTAGAGTCTCACTATGAACAGAGCTGAACGGAAACGTTTTAGTGTAACAAGATAAAAAACTCAACAGGCTCTGTTCAGTAGCTAGGTGTTCTTTGCATCATTTTCAGAGTTTTTACTCTGATCCAAATGTTCAGTTTGATTTGACGAGTCCGACCTTTGTTTTTATCCAGCGCCGTCTTTAGACAGCTGCATCCATTCATTAATAGTCAACAAACCAGAGGAGAGGATGCACTCCTTTATGAGCGACGTAAAATAAAATAAATCACAGCCTGATTCATGTGCTGACACATTAAACTATCACTTTGGTAAAATAACTGCACAGGTTCTTTCCTTGAGGTCATCGTGTTTCTGTCCCCTGTAGGTTACCCATGACCTTTAACCCTGAAGAACACTCAGTTCTAGTTCCTTGGTCGTCCTGTAGGCGCCGCTGTGCTAACAGGATGAACTTCATTATGAAGAAAAACGGTTCACAGTTGAAGTCTGGTGTCTGCTGATGGTCCAGGCCAGGACCTCCAGGAAGCCTGCCCCACCCCCTCACTTCACTTTGTCCAGGTCCATAGCTGTGATTGGCTCCTCCTCCTGAACAGCCATGCCCCCTGCGGACTGACAGCATGAGTGCTGATGATCCTTCCAGTCCTGTGGAGAGAAATAAATCAGACATACACTGATCACCTGATCACATGTTTACCTTTAATATCGACATTTTAACTTCATTCAGTTCATTTAAATGTTTAGGTGTGGAAAAGATTCTGGACAGCAATGTCCTTCTGAAAGTAACCGGGCTGATGCAGATGATAAATAAAGAATAATAAACAACAGCAAGATAAACTGACACAGTGAAACCCGACGCCACAGGTCTACTGCTCAGAGGGTTAGGGTAATCCTCAGGACGAACCGAAAACTAACTCTGACCTTTACAGGTGACCTTCATGTGACCTTCTCTAAACCTCTGAATGCTCATGTCCAGCTGCAGGGTACCTGAACACGCCTCCAGGTACCTGAACACGCCTCCAGGTACCTGAACACGCCGCCAGGTACCTGAACACGCCGCCAGGTACCTGAACACGCCTCCAGGTACATGAACACGCCTCCAGGTACCTGAACACGCCTCCAGGTACCTGAACACGCCGCCAGGTACCTGAACACGCCGCCAGGCACCTGAACACGCCTCCAGGCACCTGAACACGCCGCCAGGTACCTGAACACGCCGCCAGGTACCTGAACACGCCTCCACGTACCTGAGCACGCCACCAGGTACCTGAACACGCCTCCAGGTACCTGAACATGCCTCCAGGTACCTGAACATGCCTCCAGGTACCTGAACACGCCACCAGGTACCTGAACACGCCTCCAGGTACCTGAACATGCCTCCAGGTACCTGAACATGCCTCCAGGTACCTGAACACGCCACCAGGTACCTGAACACGCCTCCAGGTACCTGAACACGCCTCCAGGTACCTGAACACTTGTGTGAAATCACTAATAACATAATTTGTAAGACTGTTTATCAAAACTTTGAGCTGAAAGGCAGCAGGCGGTATGCGTCCCTTAACCCTAACCCAGCACTGAGCTGTACGCCCTGTGGAGCGCTCTTGCAGGTCTCACCTTCCTCTGACAGAACGTGGAGCAGTAGTTGACCTTGTGGCAGCCTGTACACTCGCTCATCGCCATCCGACCACAGTTCACACACATCTGCTGCAGAGCCAGGACAGAGAAGAGAGAAGCAGCTAAGAGCTGAGTCTGGAGGACGTCTCTGAGGTTGAATGACAGGGTGTGTGTGTGTGTGTGTGTGTGTGTGTGTGTGTGTGTGTGTGTTCATACATTGATGATGATCTCAGCGATGTCTGAGCTCCTCTTGACCTCCGAGTCGTCCGGCTGTTGAAAGGAGATGTGGTTCTGAAACGGCTGACTGAGGCCACACTGGAAACCAAAGGAACACACAAACATCGAGTTGCTCCCGTTTTTACTTCTAATTATGACTCGTCTGTTTGGTTGCTGCCTCACCTCCTTTCTGCCTCCCTGACCTTTGACCCCTGCCACCTCCCCTGCAGCGTTCTTGGCCTGTTCGATCAGAGCCTTCAGCTGCTGGATGTTGGTCAGCAGAGTGTTCGCCAGGTCCTCCAGGTACATCCAGGTGTTCTTTTGTCCGTCACTCACCGCTGGCCCTCCACCCCCCACAGACCCCACCTCCAGTCCCGTCAGCAGAGCTACAGGCGGGGACGACGCTGCAGCTGCCATGGCTACTTTAGCCTGGATTGGCTGAGGGGTCATGGTCAGCGCTGGTAGTGCTGTCAGCACTGAGAGAAGGACACAGGCAGAGGGATGTCAGAGGGCTGATGGGAAATAAAGGGGCAGGGTGCAGCATGTCAAAGCTGAAGGTAAAACTAAAGCTGGAGACCAAAATGCTTCAGGGACAGAGTCTGTGTAAGCAAACAAATCACATGAGCCTCCATAAACGTTTCAGATCAGTAGTTCTCCAACGTTCTCATCATCACATGTTCAACTATGGACAAGCGTTTAAGAAGGACACAAACACCAAAACAAAGTTTGTTTTAAAACATTTCATCTGCATATGCATAGCACTGAGTGATCAGATGAACTGGGTTTATTCCAACGTTCCTCTGGATTTGTGCAGAAGGCTTCAGGACACCCAAAAACCTCCCTCAGGACCAGGACCGAGTCCTGAAGCTGATCCCGCTGAGAGATCAGGGCTCCACCTGTACAGAGCTGCTCAGGATGGTGTGAGTGAATCAGCAACATCAGTCTGTGTCCTGTCAGCAGTAACGCCTCCTCAAATCATCCATGAGTGGAGCCATGAATAAAGGATGGTACCTAAACATTATCCTAGAGGAACTCCTCCAACTATCCAGTAACAGCTCAGTAATGAACAATGACCAACATAAACACATACATGGTGTCTAACCAACAGTCTAAACACTGAGAAATGTTTGTTCTATTCAAGAGGAAATGTTTTCTATTTTCAGCAGAGAATTTTCCATTAAATATTCTAAATATATTTACTTTATTACATTTTAATTTCTATTTATTCAGAATACTTTAAAGAGGAAAACTCCATACATCTACAACTTTCACAGCTTAAAGTTTTCTTTCAGTGTTCTAGTTTTACAGCTGAGTTTCATCAAAAACTCCTAATCTAGTCTAATCTAGTGACACGTCTCTATGTTTGATTGGTGAGTTGTGCTGATGCCCAGATCCACAGTCACACAGTGAACAGGAACGGTGAGAGCTCCCTCTGCTGGAGAGAACAGGTCACTATGTGCTTCAGTGCCTCACA
This sequence comes from Callopanchax toddi, assembly GCA_006937965.1. Lineage (NCBI taxonomy): Eukaryota > Metazoa > Chordata > Actinopteri > Cyprinodontiformes > Nothobranchiidae > Callopanchax > Callopanchax toddi. The sequence continues at coordinate 48,677 of SSNR01000512.1, read as the reverse complement.
AATCAAAAATGATCCGACCATAAAAGATGTCTGCCTACTGGATGCTGTGAGTCAGTGTGATTGAAGCAGAATGTGTGACTGTGGGGCATGGAGGAGGAGATATGATGATGTGAGTCTAGACAACGATTATTATCTGAAACCTGGTCTTTTCTCTGTTTTCTTGGTTTTATGAACGGAGCTAAACTTGTTTTATTTACTGTTGGTGAGAGGTTAGAATGTGAGTTTCTGTAGAGGTTTTTTAAAGATTTAACATCCCAGATTGAAGTGTTATCCTGTTTTTAATACATGCCCTTAAAGTTTAAAATGTAAAATTGGATGTTTTCTTCTTTTTTTTCCCCCCTTAGTGGTTTTGATAAATGAGGTTTTCGATCTTAATATTTATGTGTTATCTTAACCTATAGAGTAAAGAACTACTTTGTTTACTGGTTTTGCTGGTCATGACCATTTAGAACAATAAAATATGATTCTATGAAATCATTTTGGATACTTGTTCATTTTTAACGACTGTCATCAGAAACCGTTCCTATGATAATTAGCCTGATTAGATAAAAAGTGTAAATATGCTCAGGTGTTTAACTCAAATGAATCCATGTGAAATTCTTTTTTTGGGGTGAGAGTTGCTATGAAACTGTAAATATCAGTCAAATGAGTTTAGAAAGTGAAAAATGTTGAGTGTTTCGATATTGTTGTTCTCCTGGATGACTGAGACTGGAAACAACATTAAGAGGAGGAACCCTCTACCTGTGGTGCTGGCAAAGACATCGCTCTGCGCCGCGACGTCTGAGATGATGGCAGCATCGCCTGCTGGAGCCCGGTCAAAGGTCAGGGTGCCCGAGGTGGTGAACTGTCCCGATGGAGACACTGTGACTGTTGGAAGAGGACAGACATGACATTTACATAAAGCAGGAACTTGAAGACACAGCTTAACTGATCTGAACAACAGGACTGACCATCACAGGAAGGAATACTCTCTAGACTGAAAATAAATAGAGATTTAACCTGAAGCAGCTGATTCTGAGCTACGAGACGTTTATTTTAGTGTGCGCCTTCAGACTGAGGTCACATGACTTACATGTGGTTCCTGGAGATAGCTGGATGTTCTTGTGGGTAGGAAGTTCCTTCTTTATTGAGACAATTGATGATTCTGCGTCCTTCTTTCGTCTCTTGTACGGGACGAAGAGGCGAACTGGACCGGTCTGGACAAGAAAACATTCAACAAGTGGTGCAATCAATCAGAGACAATCAATAGACTCCAGTTTATTGATCAGTAACCTATCAGACTCTAGTGGTGTCTGATAGTGACTCAGGGTGTCTCAAGTAGAGGAAAAAGCCTGGTTCATCAAAAATTAGACGTTAACCCTTCAAAGCATGAAATATAAAATATTAAAAATATAGTTTTTAAAACATTTAAGTGAATAAAACAACTACATAAAAATCTGTAGTTATATGACAATAAAACAGTAATAAAGAAATAAAAAGGGCCCCTTCCAACTGTAGATCCTCCACCAGGGGGCAGCAGAGTATAGCACTGCATATGGCAGGTTGTGATTAAAGTACTGATCCTGATACTCTGGTTGCTTTAAGGACAGAAGAGGTTTGATGTCAGTTTGTGACAACAGTCTCTATAAACCTCTGTTAATAATACTCATTAGCAGAAGGGAAGGTCCTGCTCCCTGAACAACTGGTGTCCTCTTCTCAGTCTAAACTATCTGACCAGTTTTTTCCAGACAGCTCAGCCACATTTTCAATGTTTCATCTGGACACAAAACAGATTAAATGCAGGCGGGCTGAGACGTAGAGGAAGAAACAGATGAACATTTACCATTGTGATATTTTCTGGTACCTCCTTTGTAGACTATAAAATAAGAAACAGAGAAAAAGACAAGGACAAATAAACACAATTGAATTGTGTTACAAAATAAACAAAAATCATGCTGGAATATCATAACCGAGGACATGGTAATATCAGTTTTTTTGCCTCATCTTCCATTCCAGATAAAATCCTGTCCCCATTCCTGCAGGCTGATCGGGAGCGGCGCCTCTCACTCACCAGGGTCAGGTCATCACAACAAGCTGCACAGGTACAGGAAGCAGCATGGGGGTTCAGGATTCGCTCCTAAAAACACACAAGTTCAAACTCAAGACACAGCCAAACTCAGCAGGAAACTAAGAATGTTTCCCATGACATCACACAGCGCTCTACAGCGCTAGGACAGTGGCGTAGCGTCGGCACAGGAACCTGGATGAGGCAGAGCAGAGGTCTGCCGGCGTATCTGATGCTCCTCTTCCAGTCTTTGCTGCTCGCTCTTCCTGCCAGACCTTCGAACTCTGTGGGGGTGTACCACTGCTGGTTGTGTTTGACGCAGCGACCTTTTCCCCCTGAACAAAACCATCAGGAGTAGGAAGAACAGGAAACATTCAACAATACAAAACACTCCAGTCCCGAGTTTACTTCTCACTGGAGCCTCTTCTTTCTGACTCATCAGTAACTGAATGAAACATGTGAGTATCTCACAACACATACAATTGTTTAATTTAACAACATCACTGCAGTGAGCCTCAGTTGTTTTGTCTATCAAACTGATGCAGGGAGAAAGTGCCTTAAACTGTCTATATCAGCAGGTTCAGACTAGGATCACCAAATACTTATACTCTTAAATAAATTCAGACTAGTGATGGGGAAAATAGATCCAGACATCCCTAAACTCACATCATGTCAAGTCTTTCTGAAAGCTACAGGAACATAACCTTTCAGGCTGATGATGGAGGGAAACTAAAGAGTAAAATGCACCTGATCCCAGTCGATTCTTGTACAAAGTTCCACTGGTGTTCCTGCAGCGGACTGGGAGCTCGTTGTTGTAGACTGAAGGGTCCCAGTTGTACTTGGAGCAGGAGTCCTTGTCCTGTGGTGGAGTCAGTGGAGTGGGAGGAGTCTGTGGGTCTGGAGGACACAGAGAAACAGGAAGCTGTTTCTATGTCTCACTGTAGGTGATATCGCTCACCCACTTACTCACACACACACACACACACACACCTGATGCGATGGTAGCAGCAGACTTGAGGCCTGTAGCTTCCACGATGCTGCCATCAGTGTGAACAACAATCAGAGTGGCCTTCTGGGTACTGAGACCTTCACCCAGCTGGAGAGTGGTTCTGCCACTCTGCAAGCACACGTGCACAGAACAGAGTCACGTACTGCAAACATCTGGAGTGTCACAATTCTGTAGTTGGGTTCAAAGTTCACTGAGATGTTGTGTTTGGGGACCATCCTTCTAAGATTTACAGACTTCTGTCAAGACTTCAGGACCTGTTAACCTTCTGTCTTTGAGGCTGTGCTTCGTTTCCCCAGAAGCTCAGTTTGGGTGTCTGATCTGTTGCTTTTCTTTTCTCCTGTCTTGGTGGAGATGTTCTCAGCCTGATGGCTTAGGGACCTGATGACAGACAGCTAGTGCTCCGGTGAGGGACAGAATCTAACTTTTGGTCTGTGTCTGAGTTCTGTTTGAAATGGGAAAACTCTTTAAATAAGAAGCAAACTAAAAAAAAGTCCAGCTGCATTTTTCCTGAATTTACCTTGAGTGATGACATAGGTGAAGTAATGCGAAACTACACAGGTGCCGTCAGCTGATTACAGACATTAATGGATGCTTTTAGGTGACTAAATGATCCTCCTCATTCATATCACTGTGTCCATGTGGTTCAACAGCTTTTTCTGTGGAAGTAAAAGTACTATATGGGATTGTCCAGAGGAAGATGAGACAATACAGATGACCTGAAGTCTGCTGTCAGAGCTACCTGGTCATCACACCTCAGCAGCTCCACAGGCTGATCTCCTCCATGACACCAAGCACTGATGCAGGAATTCATGTAGAAGGAGGTCAACCAGGAGTGGAGTGGATAGAAATGAACAGACTATAAAAACCTGATGTTTGTTGAAAATATCCGTCTCATTGATTTTATGTGATACGTATTATAATACTGAGACACTGGATCTCAGGTTTTCATTAACGTAAAACAAAATCATCAGAATGACAAGAAATAAAATAATTCACTGTATGTGTGATGATATGTAATCTGTGAGTTTCACTTTCTGAAATGAGTGATGTAAAAAAATGAACGATTCTTGAGATGAACCTGATTTTCTCTTTAGAAGATGACCTCAGTTTAAAGGAGGCAGTTGATGAGCTTCCTTCAGGGCCTCCCTGTGTTTATTCATCTTTATTGCATCATTTAGTATTTGTAGAGTTTCTTGACCAACTTCAATAGTAATGTCCTGATATTATTTACAAAGACAAAAACATGCAAGTGAAGGAAATCTCTGACACTATTACTGTTTCTCCAGACACAACAAACTGTAAACACAAAGTGAGGATGAGGATGATTAGCATCAGTGTGTGTTACCTACCAGCACATGCTCTGGAAGGCTTCCTGATGTGGCAACTGTTGTGGTAAAAACGTTGTCCTCTGCAGTATGAACATCTGCCACCGACACCGACGTCACCTCTGATAAACAACAAGATCAAACACATTAATGTCCAACTGTCCAAACAAACTGCATGGTGGTGCAGTTGTTAGCACTGATGCCTCGCAGCAAGAACACCGTAAGATATTTTTCATGTTCTTCTCAAGAAAACTCCCAAAAAACAGGTTTACTCGGCCTCAAAATAAGACATCTGATCAGTCAAAAATACCCAAAAGCGAAATAAGAAATCTGGAAGCTGCACTGAATGAAATAGTCTGGTATAATCTTCTCCCTCATACAAAAGTAAACGAAGACTGTGACATATTCATGAAAACTTTACCGGACACTATTGGTCAATTTCAGAAAAAAATGAAACCAAGACCACACAAAAATCAGCATTTACCCTGGTTGAACAGGGATATTTGGACATTAATGAAGGAACGTGATTATGCCCTCAAAACTGCACTAAAAACTAAAACAACAAACGATAGACAAATCTTTACCTCACTCAGAAATAAAGTAACAAAAGAATACAATCCCAACAGAAATCAGTGAAGCTAGCATCCTGAATTTAATTCAGCAAAAATCTAAAGTCATGGCTACTAGATGCTCAAATCTGTCCCCACAACTAGTCATAAATTGAAGCAGTTCTACGTACTTTACCTAACATCAAGGGTATGAGACGAGTGTAAATAGTTATATTTTATGAAGTTCATCATGTCTTCTTTTTACGTTACTAATTAAGGTTCTTTTAATGCAGACATATGATATTTGGTCAATCTTATTTACCTTTTTCTTGACATGTTTCGACCTACTGCTCAGGTCTTCATCAGAAGTGTCACTGATGTTTGTGTGACGCGTCTTTATCAGCTCGAAACATGTCAAGAAAAAGGTAAATAAGATTTACCAAATATCATATGTCTGCATTAAAAGAACCTTAATTAGGAGTGTAAATAGTGTGTGTTATTACCAAAGAGATGTATTTATGATGAGACCGATTGTAGGAACCAGATATTGACATGTAAATAACAACTAGGGACCAGGAACTCTCTTGCTGCTAACTGATGTACTGTAATTCAAACTGAAATTTTTCATGTCTATAGTTTATGCGCAATGTATAATTTTACTTTGTGCCGTTACTTTTATTACTACAGTATAGGGGAACATGTAATATTCTAGTAAGCTGCTATCTTCCAAACTACTTTTATATAACGTGTATTTTTCCAACTTGCTGCTATTTTACATTATGCTGCAAATTCTTAGAACACTATACATTAAGTTTGTTTTCTTTTGTATTTATTTATGTGTGGCAGGCATTAACCTGCTGAGGGACTGAAGATGGAAATTAGCCCTGGCTATAATTTTGCATATTTACATATGTACAAACACATATATGTTCATTAATATGCACTGTCCCTTCACAAATGAACTTGAAACTAACTAATCCTCATGGACTTATTGCATGCCATCTCTCTATTGTGCACCAACTTAAAGGCTTAAAATTTTCCAATGATTTCAGTACCCATATGGTAAAAAAGCACAGCTAAAATAAGACTTGTTTATGACCCTGTTCATCCAAGATCCAAAAGCCAGGCTCATGTAAAGTGTTTAGTGTTGTCCAAAATGTTGTCACGAATTTATCAGTTTCATTCAGTAAAAGAAAATGCTGTGTTTTTTTAATCATTCATGTCTTATTTGGTTCAAATTTGTCTACAGGAGTCAAACAGAAGAGCTGCAGGAGACTCCTGTTCCAGTTACTCCTGGTCAGGTTTTACTGTGAGGCTGTAAAGTTCAATAACAGATCATAATCTGGGTTATTGTTGCGTCTTGTGAGCAAGTGTCTTTAGTTTATATTTTTTAAACAAACAAACTAAAAGCAATATAGTCCAAATAATCTTAATGTAATATTTTCTGAGTGAAATCTTTTATTTTTGCTGTCTGTTGTCTACATGGAACTACAGCTAACGCGCTGACATTAGAATTAAAACATTTGTACCAATGATGGTAACGTTTTGTTCGTGGTTGTTAAAGCCGAATTTAAGAACAATGCCTAAACTTCTATGTTATTATGTACCGACACAATATCTGTGTTGTGTGACGTCAACAGTTAAAATTACACAAACCCTGAGTGGAGTTTGGCGCTGCAGTCTACCTCTACTCGCTGTTGTTGCTTTATCGGGCTAACGAGACGCTTCATGTAGTTTCAGTTCTTTACTTTTACCTGTGAACTGCAAATATTTCGCATTTATCAATGAAAATCATAGATGGGACAGCAGCTATGCTAACCACCCATGACCCTCTTTTGTCGCCCTTCTGACCAGCTACGGCCTACTGCTGCTGCTGAATCTGATTACCTGCGAACGCAGCTTCGGCCTCGTCTGAGTTCGGCAAAGACTCGGCTCCTATGTCGATGTTTCCCGGTTCCGCCATCACAGCCATCGGCGTGACTTCGGCCTCCGACTCGGTTTCCGAACCTACTCCCTCCACCGGCGACCCGCCGATGGGCGGTTCATCCAACCCGAGCGCTTTCGTAGCCGAGTCTGTTTCGTCCATTTTTCCGGAGAACGAGAGGAGCCGAATGTGGCCGAGCGGCAGCGAAACAGACGGTGCACGAGCTTCGCCGAGCCTCCAACAACCCGGAGAGCCACCTAAACACAAAACACGTCTCCTATAACCGGTTAACCTAAGATTCAACAAGAATCAAGCGACATTTACCGGAGCCAAACCAGCTAATCCAGAGTAAAAAGAGCGCGCTTTCTTTGTTCCATGCCTGTGGCGAGACAACCGGAAAAGACCGATAGAACACGAGCTGACCCGAAGCGACACATCTTAACTCAGTTATTTTCCCCACTAAACAAAACGGTGCGAATTCATTTGTAATCTAACATTCTTATTAGCAGCTTTACAGTTTAATCGTGAAAACACTAAATCTGAATTTAAACATTTCCCAGAAAGTCATTTAACAGGGTTTCAGAGCACAACTTCTAAACTATTTGTTTTTACAAATGTTGCCACTTAGCCTACAATATCTTCAAGGCAAAGAATCAGTCATTTTTTTCAAATGTTTATTTTTTATTTGGTTAAGAAAATAAAAATGATTTGAGTCACAATTGTGAAAATAAATATATGTACTTCTTTAATCAAAATGCAACAGAATCAGCCATTGTTAGTATATCATATATAAATCCCATAATGCTTTATAAAAGGAACAATATTGCTAACTTTGCAATTAAACCCACTCATACAAACAGATACTTTTTAAACAGTGGTCAACTCACTGGGGAATGAAACTCTTTACTTGATCAACTTTATATAAATTCTGGTCCAAACTGACTTTATAAACCATGAACTGGATGAGGATATGTCTTAACTTAATGACAGAAGTCTGAACATAAACACATTAATAATACCCTCCTCCCCATAAGCATGAAACTAACAGGTCAACATATTTTTCTAAACAAATGCATGTTACAGTATGGTGAGAATACAAAAAGGACATGAAAAGAAAAGTAACCCTAAACACTGACATCTGCTGCCCTCAAAGGTTATAAATATTAAATATGACCCATGTTTAAACAAATGCTTTTGTTTGACAGAAATCAAAGTTTTCAGGTTCCCAGGAAAGTGTGCATCTAATCTGTTCATTTAAATGAATTAGAGACTGGTTTATACCGTTTGTAATGAGACGTATTTCAGATGAGCTATTCTTCACCAGAAGTGTTGGAGGCCAGGGTCAGGCTCCGCTGGTGTTTTAGAGGATCCCAAAGTTATGAACGTGTTCATTCATTGTTTTCTTCCAAACACTTCAGGGACTTTTTTTTTTTTTAAATCCACCACAGTTTCTCCTGCTGAGCTAGCTCACACCACCTGCTTCTTCTGTTGACGTCCAATGAAAAATGTCTCCTTTGCATGAGAACCTCAGAGATCATCCATCAGCTATGGTGTTACAGTCACAGCTCCACAATCAGCGCTGGATCCTGGAAATCAGGTAATAGAGAAGAAAGAAGACCAGAACCAGACCAATGGAAACGTAACAAAGGAGGCGGCGGTTGTCTCTGCCTGATCGGACCATGGTGGAGAAACGCTTCACGCTGCCACTCAACAGGCCCGTCGCACTCAGGAAGTTTGAGTCCTGAAAGAAGAAGAAAACATTGTTCACAGTAAAATGTTCCATCTTGTCATTTTCTTAAATGTTACAGCAAATACAAACTCTGAACACTTGGGGTGACTTGATTTTCCAACACTGACTCGTTAAGTTACATGTCTGGTGGTGTGGTGCATTACATCATTCATGATGAATTTGTTGTGCATTAAGTAAAGTTTCAGCAAGGCTTTTAAAAATGAACAACTCCAGATAAAAATCTAGATAATCATTCTTAGAAGACTCTTATTTTGCTTTATTTTGAATTAAAAAAAATACTGTAAATGTAAAAAGTTTTAACTGCATTAAAAACTTGACTATGAATAAAACTCTGGGGTTGACGACAGGTGAGGTTGATGACAGGTGATGACTGGTGTGGCACAGACTCCTCTGTAGTCAGATGTAAACACTTGAACCAAAATAGAATCTTACATTTTGATTTTGACCTTACTCTAATGACATGACACGTTGTTTAAAAACCTTTTAAATGTGATCTAAACGAGCTTTCATTTGTAACACTTGAACTCCTCACATGGGATTAATAAAGTGTTCCTGCTGAAGGTGGTGCTGCTGTCCATAATGCTGTAATATGTCTGTTTTCTCACATCTTTTTAAAATGTAGTCAGATAATATGCTGAGGGGTAGTTGGGGGTTCAGTATCCTGCCTAAGGATGCTTGGACACATGGCTGGACCAGGGACTGGTCCCAGGGCGCCCACATGGGGGGCAGCCTCTCTCCCACTAGGCCATGGTCGCCCCCTACCAGAGGTCCTCCACTGTCGGTCAGCCTCCTACATTTTTTGCTGAAAATACCTAAAGAACGAGTTAAACTCTTGTCTCATGCATTCAAAAACTCCAATTATGTTGCAGATTCATGGACAACAATATCCACAGTCAAACACTTTGTTTTGCAGCAGAAGAAGAGCAGCGATGCATCATTGTGCCTATGGAGCTCAGCACTGGGATTATAGCCGACAGGAGGGGTGAGAGTTCTGGGACCGTGTTTGTGTAAGCTAGCTAGCTAGCTTGTTTTCAGATCAGCTAGAGCAGCTTTAAAGGTAAAACAATTAAACATATTGAGAAAAAAAAAGATCAACAAATAAAAGCAACTTGGATGAGTGATGATAATAATTCCATATTTTTTATAGAATCAAAGGTTACTTGACTCGCCATGGACTCACCATGCCATCTAAGTACTCGTTCTGATCCTCAGCCTCTCTGTCGATGTCATAAGCCAGCTGAAAGAAAACAAAAAGAAAACGGGTTTGTCTTCCACACAGATAAAGCTGTTCTCTAAAACTACCGGTAGTTAAAAACCAGTTCTAGCACTGTCAATAGATAAAGTTCTCATGGCTCTGTTTTAACGTGTTAGGCTGCTAACGGAACACTTGAACTCCCCACATGGGATTAAGAAAGTGTCCCTGCTGAAAGTGGTGCTGCTGGGTTTAATAAACATCACTCTGGCACAAAGAATGAACCACCGTCTTTAATCTCGCAACACATTTAGCTAGTACACAGATAACTAGAAAGAGCCACTCATCACTCAGCCTGGTTGTGGATTGTCACGTACAGATTTCAGTCTGGAGACCTTGGTGGCCAGGTTCTCAGCCATCCGTCTGTTTTCATCATCCAGCATGTCCTCCACTGAGCCATGACCTGAAAATACACAGAGAATGTGATTGTTTTATGATGGTTTGGCTTTTATCACACTGCTGAAAATTCAAATATCCAAATCTCAATGTGACTCATCATATCACTATACCTAATGGTACATCTTGTATTTTGACATTTTGATTTATTGAAGCTGTTTTCCTCATTCAAAGAGCCATCTACAACAGGTGAGATATTAATTGATCAGAACATTTTCACAGATCCTACTGATGTGAGATGTGAACTAAGAGAAGGTGAAATAGCTTCAAAATGATGTCAAAGGTTTAGAGAAAAACTGGCAATAATGAAAATAATGATGATATAGCAAACGATTTAAATAAAACAACAAATAGCTGCATTTATTAGTGCAAACAGCATTTTTCACTCTGCATTTCATCTGACTTGAGAACACCATGAATCTATTCACACAATGCTCTGCAAAATAAGTAAAGACACAATTTGTGTTTGGTTGATTATTTATGTGTTTTAACGCTTCGTCCTGGCAATAAATAATCCATTATTATAAAGTCTGATTAGTTGTTTTTACTATGAAGTAGAACCTGTAGGGATCATGCATCTGTGGAATGAGCAGCACAGCTAAATGGGTGGTGGGAGGAATATTTTAAGGAGCTCCTCAATCCCAATGATGCACATGCCAATGAGGAACCAGAGCTGGGAGACCTGGAGACGGACTGTCTAATCTCTGGGGCAGAAGTCTCTGAGGTAATCAAACAATTACACAGTGGAGTGGATGAGATCCGACCTGGGTATCTCAAAGCTATGGATGTTGTAGGACTTTCGTGGTTGACACGTCTCTGCAACATTGCGTGGTCATCGGGGGAAGTTCCTGTGGTGTGGCAGACCAGGGTGGTGGTCCCAATTTTAAAAAAAGGGGACCAGAGGGTGTGTTCCAACTATAGGGGGATCACACTCCTCAGCCTCCCTGGAAAGGTCTACTCCAGGGTTCTGGAGAGGAGGGTCCGGTCGATAGTTGATGTCGGATTGAAGAGGAGCAATGTGGTTTTCGTCCTGGTCGTGGAACTGTGGACCAGCTCTTTACCGTAGCTAGGGTGATGGAGGGGTCATGGGAGTTTGCCCAACCAATCCACATGTGTTTTGTGGATTTGGAGAAGGCTTATGACCGTGTCCCCAGGGACACCCTGTGGGGGGCGCTCCAGGAGTATGGGGTGGATGGTCTTTTGTTAAGGGCCATTCAGTCCCTGTACCAGAGGAGTGTGAGTCTGGTCCGCATAGCCGGCAGTAAGTCGGACCTGTTCCCAGTGAGGGTTGGACTCCGCCAGGGCTGCCCTTTGTCACCGGTCCTGTTCATAACCTTTATGGACAGGATTTCTAGGAGCAGCCGTGGTGTGGAGGGGGTTGAGTTTGGTGACAGGAGAATCTCATCTCTGCTTTTCGCGGATGATGTGGTCCTCCTAGCTTCATCAGGCTCTGACCTTCAGCTCTTGCTGGGGAGGTTCGCAGCAGAGTGTGACAGGTGAGGTTCAGCAGCACCTCCAAATCTGAGACCATGGTTCTTTACTGGAAAAGGATGGTTTGACAACTCTGGGTTGGGAGAGAGGTCCTGCCTCAAGTGGAGGAGTTAGAGTATCTCGGGGTCTTGAGTGAGGGAAGCATTGGGGCAGCGTCTGCAGTGATGTGGATGCTGAACCAGTCTGTCACGGTGAAGAGGGAGCTGAGCCAGAAACCAAGGCCATCGGTTGATCTACGTCCCAATCCTCACCTGGTCATGAGTTTTGAGTAATGACAGAAAGAACGAGATCACGATACAAGCGGCTGAAATGAGTTTCCTCCACAGGGTGGTCGGGCTCAGCCTTAGGGATAGGGTGAGGATAGGAGTGGGAATTGAGAACCGGTTCCGACTGACCAATTCCATCGGAATTGTTCACCTCCAACTTTATTAATTCTTTTAAACAATTCTTGTTTCCAGTTTTCCCAAAATTTGCTGGTCAGTAATCTTTATACACCTCTCACTGGTCCGACACACACCATAGTTGCTCATAGTACAGAAGGCTGTATGAAATCTTTTTGCCGCTTAACAACTACTCAATAATTGCTAAGGAATTGAATTGATAAGCAGAACGGAAAATGGCATTGATATTGATAAAAGGATCAACTCCCAGCCCTAGGCGAGGAGCTCGGACATTCAGGAGGGAGTTGGAGTTGAACCACTGCTCCTCCAGATGGAGAGGAGCCAGTTGAGGTGGTGATTTTTAAAAACTCAAGTTACAGCCCAATCCTTAAAATCTTAGCTGGAATTCTAGTCAAATTCTACATTTGTAAAATTACAGCCCAGAAATAAACCCTCATATCTCAAGAAAACAGACCTGTCTCTATGTTCAAACCTTACTCAAATAAAACAGACACATCTATATTTTTGCACTAAGACATAACATTTGATCTACCATGCTCTACTAATGAAACTTTCATCTATTAGCTGTTAACTTCTAAACTGAAATTCGGCCTTAAAATAACTTCATTTTTTTGCCTTCCATTTATAATCAGAGTAACCTGCTGTTTCTTCTGTTTTCTGGATTCTTCACTTAATTACAGATCATCATCGTTCCGTTCATTTAGACCTGTCCTGTCTAAATGTGTTGCTAATATTAGTTTTGATTATAATGACAACCTGAAGCTTAGTTTTAGTTCATTGTTTTAAAGTAGCTGTAGGGACCTGCTAGTTGTTGTGAAGCTAACCCTGTGAAGCTGGGTTCGGATCTTGACGGTTAAGAGTGAATCAAACGCAGCAGGTCGGTTCTGATCTCCGGTAAACTCTCAGCCTCCTCATGTCTCTGCATCACCGACTGGAACCTATCGACACACCGACAAACCCTCATGAAGAAGTGAATACGTGTCAAAAACAAACTCTACCTCTGTTCCAGTCCGCCATGTTGGTTAGCGACGTCACGATCAGCTGGTCAGAGTCACGTGATCACAGATGCATTTGCAGGTGACGTTCACGAGTTCCTTCCCTCCCAGGCCCCGTCTTTAGAAGAAAATGCACATGTTGTCCTGTCTACTGTCTGTGGTTCTCAGGTCCACTCTCAGACTACTTCCGGTTCCTAATGCTGAAGCTACAATAGAAAAAGATGGCTGGATGGCTACATGGATGGATGAATGGATGGATAAACAAAGGAGACAATTCATTTATTTACAATGAAGAATAAGTTTTATTTATATAGCGCCTTTCGATAGAGATCAGAAGGTGCTTTACAGAAAAAATTAAATTAAAATGAAAAAGCAAACAATATAACAATAATAGAATATAAAAGCAGATAAGATAAAGATCTACACAAATGTACACAGAGCTTTTCTTTGCAGTGAGTTATCTTTGGTCTTTCTCCTCTAAGAACTGAGGAGCAGCTCCTTCCTCTCAGTTTTCTCTCCTCCTTTTATCTTTTCTTTTTTGTAGTCAGATTTCAGTGTTGGGAGTAACGAGTTACAAAAGTAATTAATTACTGTAATGCATTGCTTTTTGCGGTAACGCAGTAATGTAAGGCATTACAGAAAAAAAATCTGTAATACTTTACTCGGTACAAAGTCAGCAACGCGCGCATTACAGTGCATGTTTAACCCGGATTGAAGTGGTGAGTTTTCCAGAGGAGAAACGTCACTCAGCGCCAAATGTTTCACTTCCTGTAGTCAGACAGAGCAGAGAGGAGTCCGGTTCTGTCTGGGTCATGCAGCAAACTCATGCATGGTTCCGAACTGTGTCGGAGGAGCGCGCACAAGTCGCGTGAGCTGCTCACAGTAACCAAGGCCCGCAGCGCGCCGCTCGGAAACTGAAGCGAACTGAGAAGTTTCCTGATAAAGAGTCGCTCTAACAGACTAGAATATTAACGTCAGAAGTTGGAGAGCTCGCTCTCGCGCGCGCGCGCACCGAGCAGAGGAAAGCGCGCATCATGCAGCGTCCGCTGCAGGAGGGAGGAGGAGCAGACAGGTAGAGGTAGGAGTCAAACTAAATATAAAATATACTATACTATACTATACTATACTATACTATATAATATAAAATAAACAAAATATATGTGTGTATAGATTTAAATATGCTGTATGTAGATATGATAGATTAATATACTGTACGGTTAGATGGATGGATAAAGATGGATGCATGGATGAATGATGGATGGTGTCATATGTCACCTTCCTAGTGTCCTGTCTTGTGCTTTGTCTAACCCTCTGCCTTTTGTCTCCCACAGGTGAATCCAATTGTCATCCTGCCACCTGTGTCTCGTCTTGTCTCATCACCTCCCCAGTATATTAGTGTGCCTGTCTCGTCTGTGTTGGTTGGATCTTTGTCTTCATGTCCCCAGCCCTGGTTTGTGTTCCTCATCTCCCTGCCTTCAATAAAAGTCTGTTTTTGAGTCTACATCTGCACCTGGATCCTCATTAAACCTCCCAAACCTGACAGATGGATGGATGGATGATTGATAATGATGGATGGATGGATATTGATGGATGGATAAAGATGGATGAATATATGATTGATGATGGATGAATGGGTTAATATACAGATAGTTGGATATCTCCATGTATCCATCACATGACCTTCCACTGGATGTAGAATCAGCTCATTTAGATGTCAAATCCATATTTACAGTTATTTTGATGAGAGTAACTAAAAGTAATGCAAAAGTAGTGTAATGCCTTACATTTAAAAAATGGTAATATTGTAATGTAAGGGATTACTTTAAAATGACAGTAACAAGTAATAAATAATGCATTACAGTTTTGAAGTAACATGCGCACAGTGATTTTCAGATGCTCGTCTTTTAGACGGGCTGCGAGGAGCTGGCCCGTCGCCAGGATTTCAAGAGGATTTAACCTCCTTAGCTTGTCAGTATCAAAGCAAAGACTTAGATATGATTACACAGATATTTATAACAGAATATCTTAGTAACAGAATGGGTTTTTATGCAGTTTTAGTCTAAAAACGAACTATTCTTTCCCACTGATCCCCACAGCGCCATCTGGTGGCTGGTGGGGCCGGGACCTACCGGCCCTACATGACGAGACGCCACTGCTGGCCAGAAATAATTCAAAGGGGTCTACAGGAGGAAGGAGGGTCTTCATCAGAATGACAGATGTTGTGGAACTCTAACCATAGATCATAGTTTAGACCTGAAATATCATTTAAAACATTTAGAAAACTTTGGTACAGAGAAAAATGCTCCAGAGAGCCACTTTAACATGATAATTTGACACCCTTAGTTTTGGTTATTGAGGAAAAGAAACACTCATTGTGTTCTCATGTCTGTTTTAACAGTTAACAGCCAAAATGCAGAATGACACACTTATTAAAGTGCGCAACATCCATTTCTGATCCAGCCAACAACTGCTAACTCATCTGAATATTTCTGGACTCTGACTGCTACTGAAAGTCTGAGGTGTTGAGAGTAAAAAGGAGTGGTGAGAGTTTACTTCCCTGTGGTGCTCCTGGTCAGACACTCAACCCTTCAGTCTCACAACCTGAGATAAAGTAAATGTACTGCATTTGTATAGTGCTTTTCTAAGTCATGCATGACATTAGGACAACAGGTCTATAGTTATTGAGGACAGATGGATGAGATTTCTTGGGAACTGTTACAAAACAGGATGTCTTCGACAGCACTGGAACCTCCTTCTGGTTCAGGCTAAGGTTGAAAAGGTGCTGCAGAATCCCACATAGCTGGTCTGATCAGGTCTTGTGGACTCATGGGTCTGACACCATCTGGACCTGCAGCCTGGTTCTGGTTTAGTGTCTCCAGCTGTCTCTTCAACTGACCTCTAGAGACAGGCCAGCAGGAGGGGGAGGTGAGGGGAGCACCAGGATCTCGTGATATGGTTGATGACAACAATGGAGCAATAGCAGGATTCATGAATGAAGTGGAGGAGAAAACAGCTGAGGTGAGACAGGAAGCTGTGGAGAATCATTTTGTGTGCAAAAGTGAGGGCTCTTGCTTTCAAATTGAGAAAGTATGCTTGTGATAACCAGGTCTTGTTTCATTCTACTCTCCCTGACATGGACAGCTCCAAGCACAGATCCAACAGGGTTGGTCTTGAAAACCTTTGAGGGGCTGATAAGTATCTTTGGGTTCCTAAATGTTATGCTCTATTTTCACTGTGTTTTCTGCACCACTTTGCTCATGCTTTAATATGCACGTATGTAGCTTCAACACACGGATGTGTTCATTGTTCACCAGGTGTCTCTGGTGTGAAGTTATTTTCCCCATCATTAACAGCATGTGCACTAAGTGTTGCCAAACAGATGATACCTATAGCAGTGTGCACCAGCTATGGCGTTAGCGTGTGGCTGCACACGTCAGCGGGTCAGATTAACATTATAAATCTGGAGGTTTGCTTGTAAAAATGATTTTGTGCAGACACCTGCATCATATATGAAGGCCCTGGTATTTATGTGGCTACAATTCAGTCTAAAAGTTAAAAGGTTAAATTTGTTTTCATGTGATTAATTGTAATCTATCAGATCACTCCTCAGAACATTCTGGATGTTAACAGGAGTTTCTGTTTGTTTCTAAACTGTCATCATAAAAACGGAGGCAGCAGACCTTATGACAGCTATTATTTGTGTAATTTTTAACACTTTTGCCCACAGCTGTACACTGAAAGTAAACCACGGTTTAATAAAACCTTATGTGCTGCTGATCCATTTCACAGCTGTGCTGGATGCTGATGTTGGATCACAGTAGGTTGATCTGGTTTTCTAAACTCTATTTCCAGAGCCTGTTCCAGTAACCTGTTTCCTAAAGGGAACATATAAAATCATTTAGATCTTATTCAGGATTATCATGCTCCTCTGACAGCTGTGACCACTGGGGGGCAGCCCACATGCTGGTGGACTCATCAATCTGTCCAGTACACCCAGTTTATCCAAAGTGAATGGATTTATAGGACAGACTCCAGTCTGCTCAGGCTGATGAGTCCCAGCTGGGTTAATAACAGATTTCTATGTTTACAGCATCTTTAACTGTGGAGACAGAAGCTCTATCAAGCTCAGATTGCACAAAAATACCAAAACATAACGGTGAAACAGTAATATCACTGTGAGTGTTTGTGTGTTTGGTTAATCCTCCTGTGTCTCCGGGCTGTAATCCACCTGTGGTGTGTGTGTGTGTGTGTGTGTGTGTGTGTGTGTGTGTGTGTGTGTGTGCGCGCGCCACCTGACGTCAGCTTGCATTGCTGTTTCTCAGGGTGAGTTGGGGGAGGAGGGAGAGATGTGAGTTCTGTGCCAAGCAAATGAAAGAGTGGTGTAAAGAAGAAGAACCCTAGAGAACAGAGCGGACTGAACCTCCAGGTGGACTCCTCTCAGGTTGGTTACAGTCAGCTGGTTCTTTGGGTCTTCCTGTGAGTCTGTTTGGTCCAGATGTTTTTGCTCCCAGCTGATAAACCTGATGAGCTAAAGAGAGGACCAGATCTGAAGGGGACCTCCTGGACCTGCAACAGGTTTGGACATTGTGTGTGTAGACACCTGTGTGTCTCTCAGCAGGAGGAGCTGCAGCAGTCTCTCTGGTGCTCACTGAAGCCACAGATTGTCTAATTAGATTAAGCGAAGCTTTACGCAGATAATCATTTAGCTGCTCTGTTTTTTGTTTCCTTTTCCTCCAATGGCGAACCGCTTGAACCCATCAGGGTGCTGAAGAACCATCTAATTTTCTCCACAGCTTGGTGAGTTAAACTGGTCTTGAGACAAGTGAAGGCTGAAGAGCTGTGGCTGGGTTATGGGCTGCTTCTGGAGCTGGGACTGTAACACTGCCCAGAGTAATCGGACTAAAAGCTGCTGCTGCTAACAGGAAGCGATGGGGGAAGTTTCTGTGAGTACACCTGTTCTTCTTCTTAGTCTATAAATGGAATACTAAAGATTCCAATCAGTAAAATCAGACATGAAAGGCTGTCAGAGTCATCTTAAATATTAACAGGATTTAAAAAGTCTCATTGCGTCCTCTGCAGTATGTAGATTTATTGTCTGGTTTTTATGTTGTAATTTGGTGTTTGTGTATTGGTCTGTGTGCAGTGAAAAGCAAAGCTTTAACCACGAGTTTGACAGTCATGACTTGTGCTCACCTGACTCTACCCTCCAGGGCTCTTCTTTCTCTCCTTGAACCTGCTCCTTCTCTCCGCTCAGATTAAGCTTGACTGATTGACAGAAGGCACTGAGGTCGCAACCTGCAGCGAACACGTATAGAGGCTCAGAGAACTTAGCAGCACACCTCGATAGATTTAGGCTCTAGTCAGCCCAACACGTTTATTCCTTTAGAGCGGGAACTGACTGTAAATACTGTTATATTTAGTTACATTTAGCAACTCATAACTTATTTAAAAAAGGATGTGATTCTTTGTGACTTTTTCAAGGATTATTTATTGTCATTTGAACACACGTTAGATGGAATTAAACGTTTCCCTGCCAGTTACAGCCCAAGGCATAGTAAAAGAAGAGTAGAAGTACATTTTTATAATATAATTTTCACCACGTTTATTTAGGAAGTTGGAATGTTATGTCTAAATATCTAAATATAAATTCTAATACGGTGTTAAAATGATGATTTAAAATTAATTCTAAATATATAAAATCAATCTAAACAGGATGTTTCAACTAAATATTTAGCAAACATGCAAATTCAGACTACGGTAAAATATAAGGAACATAAAAACTGGTTAAATAGATCTACTAACATCTCCGAACCCTCTGATGGTCCTGAATCATTTATCCTGTCTGCACACTGATCCATGGTTCAACTCACTCACTCAGCTAGGGGATCTCTGCAGCCCTTTTTCAATAGTAAGCTGTTTTACAGCATGCTAGCTAAATATGCTAACTAGGCAGTTTATAATAGGTCCTAATTGAAAATGAGACTACGGGTCTCCATGAGTCTAGCCTGTTTAAATCAAGGTAAAAAAAAAACATTTTTTAATTATTATTTGAATATAATTGTTTATTTCTAACATTAAGCTCAATCAGGTTAAACATGGCTGTTAATTTATGAATATATTTATCAGCAACTCAGGAGGAACTGGGATCATTTTAGAAGGAACCCATACTGAGAACACATGACCTTAACATGTTTTTCACATGTGAACCCATGTAGAAAAACATGTGACCACATGAATATGTTATGTGTGTGTGGAAGCTCTTCTTCGTGCATCATGTAATGTGGAGCCTGATGAAATGGAGCGGCTCATTTACAGGGACATTTTATTGTAAAAGCACCAAAATCTGTATCGTTTTATTTTCAGTTCCTACAGAATGCTTTCGGTCGGTACCAAAGAAGTACCGTGTTTTGGTACCCAGCCCTACTCATGTCACTAGCAGAATTAGTTAAAACAGCTTGATTTTACCCAGATGTTTGAATAGGGAGTGATCACTTTAACTAACTTTTTAATGCAACTGTCTGACATACAGAGTGATTTCACTCCAACACCAGAAGAGTCACATTTTCCTACATGTTTGAGCCAAGCTGCTTTAAAAGTGGAAGGTAGTATCCAAACCAGTCTGACCCTATGAAAAAAGGTTACTGACCCCTAAACCTAATAACAGGTTAAAGTCCTGGTTAGTGATAATCAGTCTCACTCTACTTTACAGACTTGTTTCGGTTTAGACACACTGGAGGTCAGACATTCGCCTTCAGGATTTTCTGGTAGTCAGCAGAATTCATGGTTCCATCAGTTCCAGGTCCTGAAGACCAGACCATCACACTACCACCACCATGTCTGACTGTTGGGATGATGATGTTAAAAATGAAATTTAGTTAGTAAAAAGTTCATTTTACTCCAGATGCAGCAAAACACCTTCAAAAACGTTCACTTTTGTCTCGTCAGTCCACATAATTTCTTCCCAAATGTCTTGAGGACCACCGAGATATTTTGGGGTAAATGTGAGACGGGACTTTGTGTTTATTCATTTAGCTGACGCTTTTATGCAAAGCAACTTACATATACACCTATATGGCACGTTGTGATCTGTGGGGGAAACCGGAGTACCTGGGGGAATGCATGCATGGGGAGAACATGCAACTCCACGCAAAAAAGCCACAGCCAGGATTCAAACTTGTGACCTTCTTGCTGTGAGGCAACAACTGCTCCACGGTGCAGCCCACCATGCAGTGTTGGTTTGGGTTAGTGGAGATTTTAGCTTTGGAATTCTCCCATGATCCAATTTAGCCCTCCCATCTCTTATTGTTGAATCATGACCTCTGACCTTAAATTTAACCAAATAAACCTGCAGGGCTTGAAATGATGTTCTGGGTTCTAATGTTTTTGAGTTTCTTTAAAACAGGCCATGATGTGTTGCTTTTTGAGATCTTTTAGCCTCTTTCATGTGGTCAGACAGGTGATTCTTTATTCTACAGGTCTGGTAGTGATCAGGTCTGGGTGTGGTTAGCAGAGGTGTGGACTCGAGTCACATGACTTAGACTCTAGTCAGACTCAAGTCACAGTTTTGATGACTGTACATTTGACTTAAAAAATCACTGAGACTTTGACCTGAGATGAACTTGAATACTAGTGACTTGACTCAGACCTGAGCCTATTGACTTGAGAGTACCTGCTATAGGGTGAAGAGGTGTGCTGCACAGCATTTTGACTTAATTTCCCTCCGTCTCAGTCTGCATGGCATGATGCTAAACTCTGCCTTTATCCAATGACAGTGAGTGAAACGGTGATGGCTCCAATCACAATCATAGACCGTACAGGTGTCAATCAAACTGAGTGAAGCTGACGTGAGCATGTCATAATTACAGACAATAGAAGAAGAGTAGACACCTCCTTTATGCTCTGTCCTAACTGACGCCTCACGTCACTATATTATGAGAGACTGGATTTCCTGAAAAAAGCAGGACTAATGTTTATGTTTAACCATTATTCAATATAATATATTAGTTTTAGTATTGGTCATTTTGATCACTGATGCAAAGTAAACAATGTGTATGAATCTAAAGACTTTACAAATGTTTCAAAACACCATGTTCTTAAAAAGTATTTTACTTTAATCCATCCCTGAAAATATACCAAAACAATTACTTTCATTTATTTTATTTTATATTGCACATGAATTAATTTAAAATATTTTCCAGATTCCAATTTTTTTGTTTTTGTTTTAGTATTCTCTCCACTGTCTCCAGGGCATTGTGGGTAGATTAGAGAAATGACATTCTTGACCTGAAACCAACAGTGTTGGGCAAGTTACTTCAAAACTGTAATGCAATATTTATTACTTGTTATGAAAGTAATTCGTTACATTACAATATTACTGTATTTTAAATCTAAGGCATTACACTACTATTGCATTACTTTGAAGTTATTTTCACCAAAATAACTGCAAATATGGATTTGACCATCTAAATGTAGCTCAGGACACTCAATGAGCTCATTTCACATCCAGTGGAGCTTTCATGTATACATATCCAACTATCTGGAAAGAAATCCATTTATCCATCCGTCCGTCCATCCATCCATCCATCCGTCCATCTGTCCATCCATCCATCCATCCATCCATCCATCCATCCATCCATCCATCCATCCATCCATCCATCCATCCATCCATCCGTCCATCCGTCCATCTGTCCATCTGTCCATCCATCCATCTGTATATTAACCCCTCGCCTTGCCTTCCTCCCTTATCCGGGTCCGGGTTGCGGGGGCAGCATCCCAAGTCGGGCATCCCAGGTTGTCCTCTTTCTGGCCAAGCTCCTCAGCTGGGACGCCCAGGCGTTCCCTGGCTAACCTGAAGATGTATTTCCTCCAACTTGTCCTGGGTCAACCCGGTGGCCTCCTCCCAGCAGGACATGCCCAAAACACTTCCCGAGGGAAGTGCCCGAACCACCTCAACTGGCTCCTTTCGATGTGGAGGAGCAGCGGCTCTACTCCGAGTCTCTCCCAGATGTCCAGACTCTTTACCCTATCCCTAAGGCCGAGCACGACCACCCTGCACAGGAAACTAATTTCGACCACTTGTGGATCGGGTGGCAGACCAAGGTGGGAGCTTTGGCGGTCAAATTATTAGTTTGACTCCTACCTCCACCTGTTTGCTTCAATCTCCTCCACCTGTTTGCTCCTCCTCCTGCAGCAGCAGCTGCGTAGTGCTGTCCTGTGCTGGGTGCAGGAGAGAGCGAACTCTCCAAATTCTGATCTGAAGAATCCTATCAGCTGAAGTCTGTTAGAGTGCCTCTTTATCCTGAAACATCTACTCAGTTTGCTTTAGTTTCCTGAGCTCTGCTCTCATATCCAGGGCCGGCCCTGGACTGAATGGTGCCCTAGGCGAAAAATGATTTTGGCGCCCCCTAATGCCCAGAACAGAAACAACGTAACTTTTGCAAATTCTAAGTAGTAAGCAATGTACTAAAGTTGGATAAACTTGAACTGATGACATTCATTCATATAATAAGTGGGGGCACAACAGCATGATAGCCCTTTAGTCTTAGCTAACTTGCTAAATGATGGGTCCAGGAAAAATGTTCACAATTTCATGTATGTTAATTAAATACCTCTACTTTGGGCCCGTTTTTCCTCCTCTTCCTTTCTTCGTTTCCTGAAGGCTGCCCCAGAGGGCTTGCTTTGCCAGCGACTTTTAACAAGGTGCTATCACTGACAACGTCGCAGGCTCATCATGCATTATCTACAGTGTTGGGCAAGTTACTTCAAAACTGTAATGCATTATTTATTACTTGTTATTGTCATTTTTAAGTAATCCCTTACATTACAATATTACTGTTTTTAAATGTAAGGCACTACACTACTTTTGCATTACTTTTAGTTACTCTCATCAAAATAACTGTAAATATGGATTTGACCATAAATATAGCTCATTCTACATCCAGTGGAAGGTGATGTGATGGATACATGGAGATATACAACTATCTGGATATGCATTTATCTATCTATCCATCCATCATTTATCATCCATCTATCCATTTATTATCCATCCATCCATCTATCATCCATATATCTCCATATATCCCTACCTATCCATATATTATTCCATCATATCTATATACAGTATATTTAAATCTATAAAAATATATCTCCCTGCACAAGCAGTTTGACCGACTCCTACCTCCACCTGTCTGCTCCTCCCTCCTGCAGCAGAGGCTGCATGACGCGCGTTTCCTCTGCTCAGTGCCCGAGAGAGTGAACTCTCCAACTTCTGACGTGAATTATAGAGTGACTCTTTATCATGAAACTTCTTCTCAGATCGCTCCCTTCAGTTTACGGAGCGCTGCATGCGCTCATATGTCTTAAGGCGCCTTGGATGCTGTGAGCGCGCACGACTCGGGCCGCGTTTTCCCTCTGGACCGAGTTCTGAACCGAACCACGCATGAGTTTCGGACCGGACAGAACCGGACTTGTTTCACTGGCTGCAGATTTACTCCTCTCTGCTCTGTCTGACCACATTTTCCCTGAGTGACGTTTCTCCTCTGAAGAACCCACCGCCTCAATCCGGGTTAAACGTGCACTGTAACGCGCACTGACGTTAAAATGTTACAGCTTTTTTTCTGTAATGCCTTACATTACTGCGTTACCGAAAAAAGCAATGCATTACAGTAATTAATAACCTTTGGAAGTCGTTACTCCCAACACTGATTATCAATAAACAACCGGACGGAGGGATGCGCGCAGCGCGCCTCTCCCCCACCTTACCTGATCACAGCGGCAGCAGCAGGTAGCCATGGGGCGCCACGTTGACTGTTCATGCAGCAAAAGTTGTGCTTTTTTATTTATTTATTTATTTAGTTTATGTATTTATTTATTTATTTATTACTTACTTTGCTCTTTACATGAGATGAATGGTGTGTCCAGCAGTTTGTCAAAATAAATAAAAAAAATTTGTAAAAGGGACAATTTGGCGCCCCCTCCAGCAGAGGGCGCCCTAGGCAGTTGCCTAATCAGCCTATGCCTAGAACAGGCCCTGCTCATATCTAACACAGTTGCTGTGAGCGTGCACGACTCGGGCAGCACTCTTCCTCTGGACTGATTTCTGAACCATGAATAAGTTTTGGACCAGACAGAATTGGATTTGCTGCACTGGCTGCAGATCTACTCATCTCTGCTCTGTCGGAAGTGAAACATTTGGTGCTGAATGATGTTTCTCCTCTGGAAAACCCACCACTTCATTCCAGGTTAAACATGCAATATGCAGTATGCATTACTGATGTTGTACCGAGTGAAATATTACCTTTTTTCTCTGTAATGCCTTACATTACTGCATTACAACAAACAGTAATGCATTACAGTAATTAATTACTTTTGTAAGGCATTACTCCCAACACTAAACACCAAATGTATGAAACCAAACAACTTTAGGACAGTTCTAACAAATCTTTAAAGTAAACTATAGACCTTATGATAAATTATGTTTATTTTCTTAGCAGATGCCTTTATCCAAAGCGACATACACATTAACAATGACTCTATGAGGCATGTTGTGATCTGTGGGGGAACCGGAGTACCAATAGGGAAACCCACACATGCACGGGGAGAACACGCTGACTCCACACAGAAAGGCCACAGCCAGGATTCAAACCTGCAACCTTCTTGCTGCGAGGCAACAGTGCTAACGACTCCGCCACCATGCAGCCAAATTAAAAGAATATTATAAACATATATGAATGAATACATATTAGTGCTTTCTTCACTTCAAGCTCAGGGTGCTCATTTATAAAACTTGCTTACGCACAAAATGGGCCAAAAAGTTGCGTAGGTCACTTTTTACGCAAAATTTGGGATTTATAAAAGAAAACGTAACGGGAAAATGTGCGCAACTCTAAGCAAACTTTAGACCTTGCGTAAGCACATGTTGGAGACGTGAAACCAGTCAGAGAAGCTGGTGAGATGAAAAATGTTGAATTTATGATACAATTAAAGACTTGTAGACCCTCGCGCACACAGAACCAACAATCCGTCTCTAAAAAGAATAAAAATTTAAATCTGAATGAAAATATGTCGCATTTTCGAAAAATATCCCATTATGTTTATCCAGTCGTCTTCAGATTATATAACAAACTGCACTTATTGGTGCATTAATTATGATTTTAGAGATTTAGGAATCCTGCAGTGACAGTTGTGCGTAATGCGCTGGAATGCGCTGCAGCTCAGCCAGCAGTCAGACTCTGGATGAATGGGAGAGAGTTTTTAGAGATTTCTAGATAATGACTGGACGATCGATCAGCTGATAGATTCATTAGAGCATCCTATGGATCAACTGGGTCCAGTATTAGATCAACAGAACCATCAGAACCAGTAAAACCCGGTGTCACCGGCCGTTCTCGGGTTTCAACCAGCGATTATTTTATCCAACAGGTTGACTGTTTGATAGGATGAACAACATGACCTGTCTTCCCCTTTGGATTAAATTAAATGTTGTCATTAAACGTTTCTCTTAGATCTTCACGATCTCTCTGTCAGACTGACAGCAGACTCACTGCAGCGAGACGTCTCTCGGAGCACTTCCATGTTCGTAATTCGTCACATTTCACCACCTAATAAAACATTTTTCCGTCCATCCACTTCACCACAAGCACCTCGAGTTTCAGCCTCTGTAAAATTACGCTTCCTAAACCTCTCCGTTGTGACGATTTACTGTTAAAAGCCAGAAACCCACCGGCTTATGCATATGGAATTATTCATGAGGTACTTTGCATTGACCGTATATGGCAGAATGTGGGTGTGTAGGAGGAGGGTTCTGACCCAAAAACAGCTGAGCGCAGTTCTAGGTCTGACAGCGATTTATAAAGCAGAATTGCGTGGATCTGTGCGTCCGCAGGGTTTTATAAATCGGAAATGGAATTTGCGTACCTGAAATTTTTTGGCTGAGCTTAAGCAAGTTTTAGTAAGGATTCTATGCAAAGTTTTATAAATGAGCACCCAGGTTCTCTACCTGAGGCCTGAGAGTTTGAGGGTTATTCACTGTATCGGAGCTGTTCCTAGAACCACACTCTTCTGGACAGAGAGCTCTGAGGTGGTTCCTGGGATTTGGTGGAGTCACTCTCTCAGTTTGGGGGTCATAGCCTTGAGTGCTCCAATGACCTCTGACCTACTGAGATCTTGGCTCTCCATAACTTCTATATTTCTTCTTCCAGCCCTCTGTATTTCTCTAGCTTCTCCTGTTCCCTCTTCCTGTTGTTACCATCACTTGGGATTGCTACATCCATCACCACTGCCTTGTCCTGCAGTTTGTCGACCAACCACCATGATGTCCGGTTGGTTAGCTGTTTGTCAGTCTGGATCTGGATGTCCCACCCCTATGGTTCTTGTGCTCATGGCCTGTTTTTGTATTGAGGGCCTGTTTTTGTGCTGCCATGATCAATATCTCTGTGCTGTCCTTCAGTCCAGCCTGTTCCAGTCATTGTAGTATTTATGGATATGAGGTACTTTGTCCAGCTACCTATGGAACCTGTCATACAGGTCCTTATCCCTCCATGATGGTTCCTGCTGCTCCTTCTCTTCCACACGGGGTTTCTGCTGCCAGACATTCACTCAGCAGTTCATGGGGACTGATGTACTCCAGGATCTTAGTAGTTTTATCCTGAATACTGTTTCTGAAATAAAAAAGTTTACCTCAAGCTCAGATCAGACTAGACCAGATCAGACTGAACCGGAACAAACTGGATCAGATCAGACTGGACCTGAACAAACTGGATCAGATCAGACTGGACCTGATCAGACTGGACCGGATCAAACTGGATCAGATCAGACTGGACCTGAACAAACTGGATCAGATCAGACTGGACCTGAACAAACTGGATCAGATCAGACTGGACCTGAACAAACTGGATCAGATCAGACTGGACCTGATCAGACTGGACCGGATCAAACTGGATCAGATCAGACTGGACCTGAACAAACTGGATCAGATCAGACTGGACCAGATCAAACTGGACCAGATCAGACTGGACCTGAACAAACTGGATCAGATCAGACTGGACCAGATCAGACTGGACCTGAACAAACTGGATCAGATCAGACTGGACCAGATCAGACTGGACCTGAACAAACTGGATCAGATCAGACTGGACCTGAACAAACTGGATCAGATCAGACTGGACCTGATCAAACTGGATCAGATCAGACTGGACCTGAGCAAACTGGATCAGATCAGACTGGACCAGATCAGAGTGGACCAGATCAGACTAGACCAGATCAGACTGGACCGGATCAAACTGGATCAGATCAGACTGGACCTGAACAAACTGGACCTGATCAGACTGGACCTGATCAAACTGGATCAGATCAGACTGGACCTGAACAAACTGGATCAGATCAGACAAGACCAGATCAGACTGGACCGGATCAAACTGGATCAGATCAGACTGGACCTGAGCAAACTGGACCAGATCAGACTAGACTTGATCAAACTGGATCAGATCAGACTGGACTTGAACAAACTGGATCAGATCAGACTGGACCTGAGCAAACTGGATCAGATCAGACTGGACCTGAACAAACTGGATCAGATCAGACTGGACCAGATCAGACTGGACCTGAACAAACTGGACCAGATCAGACTGGACCTGAACAAACTGGACCAGATCAGACTGGAACTGAACAAACTGGACCAGATCAGACTGGACCAGATCAGACTGGACCTGAACAAACTGGATCAGATCAGACTGGACCAGATCAGACTGGAACTGAACAAACTGGATCAGATCAGACTGGACCTGAAAAAACTGGACCAGATCAGACTGGACCTGAACAAACTGGATCAGATCAGACTGGACCAGATCAGACTGGACCAGAACAAACTGGACCAGATCAGACTGGACCAGATCAAACTGGACCTGATCAGACTGGACCAGATCAGACTGGACCAGATCAAACTGGACCAGATCAGACTGGACCAGATCAGACTGGACCTGAACAAACTGGATCAGATCAGACTGGACCAGATCAGACTGGACCTGAACAAACTGGATCAGATCAGACTGGACCAGATCAGACTGGACCAGAACAGACTGGACCTGAACAAACTGGACCAGATCAGACTGGACCTGAACAAACTGGACCAGATCAGACTGGACTGAACAAACTGGACCAGATCAGACTGGACCTGAACAAACTGGATCAGATCAGACTGGACCTGAACAAACTGGACCAGATCAGACTGGACCTGAACAAACTGGATCAGATCAGACTGGACCAGATCAGACTGGACCTGAACAAACTGGACCAGATCAGACTGGACCTGAACAATCTGGATCAGATCAGGCTGGACCTGAACAAACTGGACCAGATCAGACTGGACCAGATCAGACTGGACCAGATCAGACTGGACCGGATCAAATTGGATCAGATCAGATTGGACCTGATCAGACTGGACCAGATCAAACTGGATCAGATCAGACCAGACGGATCAAACTGGACCGGATCAAACTGGATCAGATCAGACTGGACCGGATCAAACTGGATCAGATCAGACTGGACCAGATCAGACTGGACCTGAACAAACTGGATCAGGTTGACATGGTTTATCTTTGCTGCTCACTATGGATTGTTAAAACCTTTTTTCACAACATTTTGCTGTATTATTTACTTATTTTAGCTTTAATTTAATTTGTATTTTTTAAGGCAAATAACTTATCAGAACTGTGGCAGTAGAAAATCATATTTGTAAAATGTGAGTCAAGATAAAGGCTCAGAGAAAACCCATCATTAATTCTAAAGTGTAACCATTACAACTGACTGTCTTGGTCTGTGCATTAATATCTGTAGATGTACCTCCTGAAGCTACTGCTTTCATTTCACTGATTTATTCTCTTAACAGTCACAGAGTCCCTGTCAGGCAGGATCTGCTCAGGCCTGCCACTGAGTCTGCATCTACCAGCAAGGTCCCAGTCAAGCTCCGGACAAAGAAGACATGGCCAAAAACTCTTTCCGTGGCTCCAAATTTGGACACCATGCCGAGGCCAACCATGAGGTGGAGTTCAGCTGCTCTCTGCAGGAGCTGCGCTCGCTCATGGAGCTCAGAGGAGAGGAGGCAACGGGCAGGATCCAGGAAAGCTACGGCGACGTTAACGGACTGTGTGCCAGACTGAGGACGTCACCTGTAGAAGGTATGAAAACTGCTTCTGTGTTCCCTTTTTACTCATCAACACTTTGTGATCCAGTAGCACTGACTGCTCTTTTGGGAGCATCACAGCTCCTCTTCACTGGTGTTTGGAAAGCAGGGTCAGTTAGATTAAAAGGGTTTAGAGACCTGCTTTGTTACATGTCTTAAAAACTCAAAACACTCATTAATTAGGCTGTGGTTCTCTCATTTAAGGCATGTCAGAATGTCCATTTGGTCAGCTGTTTGCATGTTGACAGCTAATAAATGCTGATTCTGCGTTGTGGTAGAGGCATGGACATGAAGCTAGAACAAGTGCATACACCTTTTATTATAAATAAACACATGGTATCTGGTCTTTAAGTGCTGTGGAGCCAGAGTCTGGCCTCAGGATGTGGTGCTGAACCACACCCAGTCATGGTGTTTTATTAGGAATCAGTGCTAACTACAGATAAACGCATATGGAAAAGGAAGATCTGAATCAACAGGAGATAAAACTAGGAAAAACTGACTGTATTGGTGTACTTTTAATGTTCAATCATCATTTTTATTTAAAAAATGTCTCATTAGTTTACTCAGAGGAAGCAGGGCTGTTCATGAAAAAAAAATCATCATTTGGCTCAAAATATATCAGGAATAATATTAAACTAGGATGTAAAAATAAAGACCCTCCTTATGTGAGTAGACTGAAATGACCCTAAAAACAAAGAGTGACTGATGTTAACATCAGACAACATTCAGACCAGACTGGAATCCATGGCTCTGAATGAGGGACAAACGGGTTCCCAGTATCAGATCAGTGTTTGGTCAACCTGGGTTCCATTCCTTATCTTTAGAAAGAGAACGTAAACCTGCTGCAGCCTGTGTGAGGCTGTTATTTGGGTGACTCACAGACCTCCCCCCCTGGGTGTGGACATCATTAAACCAACAGAGGACACGCTGGGTTAATTCTGTTCTTTAGTGTGGCTTAAGGGACTGTTGAGCTGTGATGGTCAAAGTCAACTGTGACCTGCAACCTCTGTTGATCCTGCTCTGCTTCCTGTCAGCTTCAGGCTGTGTTCATGTCATTCCCAATCAGCAGACAACACCTTTTTATGAAAAGACAAAATGATTGTCCTCCAAGTCTTTTATCTGGTCTTAACATAATCAGCTATGGTGAAATATTTTTGCATCTTATCAGTTGTGTTCACTACATGACTGAACTGAATACACTGATGGTTGCAATAATAGGGAATGCTTGCTGCAGTCTTTGGGAAAAAGGAAAACAAGTGTGTCCTGTTGTGGATCAGAAAGTCAGTGGTTCTTGCTGCTGTTGATGTCCTTACTAAGATTTATCCTTGTGTTTATTACTGTTGTGCAGAGTTCATGCAGTGGTTTTAGTCAAATAATCCATTTGTCCAGTTTTCTTCTGAAAGGGCTCCAGAGCAGTGTTTTGGGGCGGGGCCACCAGAAGTAAATACAGGTGCTGTCTCCTGAGCCTGAGCTGGTCCACCATAACCTCCTCTCTCTGAGCTGTTTAGGAACTATTTAAACTTTTCAGTGTTTTTATGAGTTGGAGCTCATCTGCTCAGATGTCAGTGAAGTAATCATCCTCGGTTCATTCTTGGCTAGCTTGGAGCTACTTGCTAACTACTGATGTGTGTGTGTGTGTGTGCGTGTGTGCGTGCATGTGTGCGTACATGTGTGCGTGCATGTGTGCATGTGTTCTCCCATGTCCAAAGATGCAACTCTAACCTGATAATAGGAGGGCTCTCGGCTCAAACTCGCAGCCTACATGTGGTTGTTGTGTTGCATTACAATCAGATATCACTCACACTCATTTAGAACCATACAGAGGTCCTTTGGGGGAAGTGGTGTCTGTATGGTTATGTTCGGCACTCTAGTACAATGACTGTGCTCACAACAGTGCACACTGACAGCGTTCACCGCTGTAGCGACCCGAGTCTCTCAGAGTGCTTCACAGTTCCACAGCCCTCAGTGGAGGATGAAGCAGCCAAGGAACAATTACAATAAATGAATGAAATTAAGTGCTGTTGAAAATGTCAATAATATTATGTTTTATTATTAGGCTAAGTGATGGATAAAAATAGATTATGACTGAATTTCTTGGACCCTGTCGGTCAAAATGACGGACTACAAAAAAGTCTAGCGTGACCTCTGAACCTCCTGTTTATTCCCTGATTTGAATACTGGAGTAATTCTTGCTTTTTAAAAAACAGTGGGCAATATGCTCTCCTTTATTGATGCATATATTTTATATGAGTAATTAGAGTTAAAAATATGTCTTTGAATTTTTTAAGGAGTGCATTATCCATTCTCCAACTATCTTTGCTTTTAGAATTTGTAAATGTTTGCAATATTTTATTTACTTCAAATCTACTATCATTTATCTCTTTACTATAAAAAGGAGGTGATTGTTTGTAACATTAAAAAATGATGGGAGCCATTCTAAAAGCAATTCAGGATTGTTTTTCCTCTTGTGGCAGCCTGACTTTAGCATCAGATCTAAACTGGGATGTAGGTTTTACACTGAGAAGCTCCTCTGAAGGGTGGATTTGAATACAGTGACCATCAGATCAGCAGGCTCTCAGTGAGTGATCAGTGTGGATTTTATGTTACCAGACTTAAGCTACCTGAACTACACGACTATACTTTTATGGGACTGGACTGTGTCTCATGTCGACCCACAGGCACCCTTTTCATTATGTCTTGGTGGCCTGTCTCTCATTTGTCTGCCCTTTGACATTTTCTCCTTATTATTAATTCACTCAGTCTGTCCATCTTGCAGCCGCTCAGTAAACACCTTCAGTGTTGTGACTCCTGCCGACAGAGGAGTGAAATGTCAGCAGCAGCTTGAAACCACTGGAAAATCCATTCCACTGACTGACTTCTCTGCATGTCTCTGTGGCGACAGCTGGGGACAGACTCAGAACTTTCAATATAATCCCATTCACCCTGAAGCACAGCGAACATTCTACGCTGTGCTCACTCAGTCTCCTTTTCAGACATGAGTAGAGAAATGCTGGACTGCAAACCTGCTCTGACTGCAGCCAAGCATCAGCTGCAGGAGGGATCCATGTTTGTCCCATCAGGTTGTTTTTCACAGCACAGGGGGAATCTCTGCTCCTCGCTCACACTCAACACTCAACACAAACACCAGGAGTACCACAACATTCTGAAAAACCTGAATCAAGAAAGTTTGTTGAAATGAATTTTGACCTGAATCATGACCTAATCCAATAAGAACCTAGAAGTTAATCCTGAATACACGTCAGTCTCATTAACCCTGTTACCCTGCTGGATAACATCTACTCTCACTTCCTTTAATTGCATGATGGGCTAATATTTTAAAGCGCTGCACACAGTGCTGGATAATGACTATACATGGTGTTGAAACCCCAAACATTTGATCTCAATGGTTTGTGTCTTGTAAAGAGTTTTGTTTGAGGACAAAGATTCCCTGAACAACCAGAGCAGGAGCTGCTGTTCCTTGACTTACATCCTTAGTGTTCATAGGCAGGATCTCAAGGTGAAGGTGTGGAGAGGAGTAGTATTCTAGACCGTCTGTTCTGCTCTGCAGATTTATATCCACATGTATAGTCTGGTTTGCCAGGCTGGAGGGGAGGGCATCTGTTTAAGAACCTCAGGGTCTCATCTCTGCTCGTTGTAGTTGAGGTGTTTCTGTTGGCATCTTCATGTCTTGATCTTAAAGGTGTGGTTTACTCATTTTTTATAATACTTTTGCAGTGTTCTCTAGTGTAAATCAATGCCTAGTCAATTTTATTATAAAAAAGCTGTGATGCAGAAGTTTACTCATGCAGAGGTCCGCTTGAAGCAGTAGGTTTTCTCATTATTATTAATGATATGTACAACCCTCGCTTCTGATTGGCCTTACATGTTTGATCCTGAATTCGAGGGCAAAGGAGAAATACAGTATTAGAGGAAGCTCTTCCTCAGTGTTTGTCAATGAATGTTTCAGAATGGTAATACCTACATGTGAATTTACATTTTCTCCTAAAAGAGCAGAACGTTCTGCTGTGACACCTGAACCGAGGCGAAAGCAGATCGTAGACCGTGGGAGTTGCTATGTTAACATTAGCATGTGTGGCTAACCACAAAGACCTCAGAATAACTGCTAATATCACAGCAAAAATATGTTACAGACTTACCCAACAGCTACTCCTAAAGGCTTTCTCCTCCTCTGTGCAAACCCCCGCTATTCTTATAGAACTCATACCCAACCTGGTCTCAATCCCAGGTCTCCCACATCAGAGGTGGTGTCCTAAGCCACTATGCTACGGCTCAGTGATGTGATTTTGTTCTGTTTCTTTACATGAACATCAAGTATCAGGTAACATGAGTCAAGATTGTGAAAAATTTGCATCGCTTAAGACTTTTCGGGTCAATTCACTTTAATAATAGTCTTGCATGTAAATTAAAATAAAATAAAATATTTTTTACTAGCCAATGGGGCTCCCAGACCACACAAGACCCCGAGGCTCTAGCCATTAGCCTGGCAAGTCAGACTATACATGTGGATAGTGGATATGTGGAAAGTCTGCAGAGCAAAACTCACGGTCTAGTTTACTAGACTACCAGGCCATATCTAGCCTGTGCCTGTCTGTGGGGCGGGGCCAGCCAACATGGGCCAGACCATGTATGCAAA
Source organism: Callopanchax toddi (assembly GCA_006937965.1). Taxonomy (NCBI): domain Eukaryota; kingdom Metazoa; phylum Chordata; class Actinopteri; order Cyprinodontiformes; family Nothobranchiidae; genus Callopanchax; species Callopanchax toddi. Next base: position 14,711 of record SSNR01000512.1, on the reverse strand, counting down.
TTTGCATTGTGATGTAGATCTGCGAGGTTTGTCAAATCCTAGCGTTTCAACCTGAGAGGACATCACTGGAGATCCATGTAGAAGACCGTTTTCATGTTCAGCCTGCATGAAAAGCCCAGAGTGACCAATATTAATCAGAAAACCACACCTTTAAGTGTTCACTAGGGAGGTTTTTAGAGATTCAGATGCTCTGCGCTGAGACGAGGAGCTCTGTCCTCCAGAGAGACCTCAAAGTAGAGCTACTGTTCACCATCATCAAAAAAAGGCAGCTGAAGGAGGTGGTTCAGACATCTGACTGGGACACTTCCTGCTCGCCTCCCTCCAGGAGTTTCCCAGGTGTGTCTCAGCTTGCTGGAAACATTTATCCTCTCTGGACTGGGGATGCCCTGGGATCGCCCAGGAGGAGCTGGTGAGTGTTGCTGGGAAGAGGGATCTCTGGGGTTCCTTCTTGGATTTGTTGTCCTAAAACCAACTATGGACAGATGGAAGGGAACACAGAGATATCCCGTGTCATACTAACGGTAACTTTTGAGTGACAACATAAAAAGTTCACACCTTGACTTGTGACGCCAAAATGATGTGAACAAACTTTTATAAATGACTCTAATGTTTGCAAACCTGCAGCCTGCATGTGATCACAGCTGCTGAGTTGAATGTTTTGATCCTCTAAATACTGATGGAAAAAACTCACAATCAAGCTGGTTAAACTAGTTAGCACCAGGGCCTCCATCATCTATATTTAGCCCTGGAGGGCCTCTAGCTATTTAATCTGGCTTATGCATGTCTTCTGGAGATCTCATTTTAATTTTTCCAGTGACGACTCTGACTAACGCTCCACCCTGCTCTGTTCCATGATGTCTCTGGTATTTCATTTTGGAGGCTTTAACAAGAAGTTGTGGAAGGTTGAGGTCATGAAGTCCTGAAGGTGTTGATACATTTATCTGGCTCCTGTTCACACTGAGGTTTATTGGATGTAAACATAATAATCAGTTTGGTATTTTATTCACCTGTTTCAGAATCTGAAGACTAAACCATTCCACATATTTTAAGGCAATTTTATGTGTATAAACTGTGAATGTATGCGATTTAAAGAAAAACAGGAAATACAAATAAAGAGAAGACCTCTGCTCTAAAGCCATATCAGTGCCTGTAGGTTGTAGTGATCATAACCTAGTTATCATGGTGAGGAAAACTAAGGTTCCCAAAGGTGGGCACAAAATAATAGTCTCAAGGTCTTATAAACATTTTAATGAGGATAATTTTGTGGAGGATGTGAAAAATATTTCTTGGGACAATGTGCTTCAAAAAGACAACCCTGATGAGGCAGTTGAAATGTTTAACAAGGTCTTTTTAGAAATAATTGATAAAAATGCACCTTTAAAAAAGAAAACGGTAAGAAATAATAGAGCAAATTGGATTGATGATGAACTCAAAGACTGTATGGTGCAAAGAGATGAAGCAAAAAGTGTAGCCACTAATTCTAATTATAAATCAGACTGGCAAATATATCGGAAATTAAGAAATTATGTAACTAAACTTAACAAAAAGAAAAAGAAGTTGTATTATGAGAATCTGATTATTAATAAGAGACATGACACCAAGAAAATGTGGAGTTTTTTAAATGAAATGATGGGAAGGAAAGGTAGATCTATGCCATCGTTTCTGGAATCAGAGGGAATATTCATCACTAAACCTCTCAACATAGCTAACCATCTGAGTCATTATCCATCCATCCATCTTCTGTAGCCGCTTAGTCCTCCACAGAGGGTCGCGGGGGAGCTGGTGCCTATCTCCAGCGGTCAAGGGGCGAGAGGCGGGGGACACCCTGGACAGGTCGCCAGTCCATCGCAGGGCCACACAGAGACGAACGAGACAAACAACCACACACCCTGAGTCATTATTTCAGTGATAAAATTAGTAAGTTAAGAGGTGAGATGAGTCAAATGAATAACACAGAATCAAATAGTTTGATAAAAAAATAAGATTATGGTAGGTAAACATTGTACATTTGAATTTGCAAAAGTGACAGTAAGCTATGTAGAAAAACTATTATTGGACTGTAAGGAAAAACCAGCTGGTGTAGATAACATGGACTCAAAATTACTAAAATTAGTTGCACATTTAATTGCTATTCCTGTGTGTCATGTGATCAATTTAAGTTTAGGAAAGGCTATTTATCCACATACCTGGAAAATAGCAAAAATGATACCATTATCAAAAAAGGCTAAGTTACCATTTAGTGGTTCTAACAGTAGACCTATTAGCTTACTGCCCACTCTCAGCAAAATAATGAAAAGAGTTGCATATAATCAAATTCAAAAATATTTCTCTGTTAACGATTTAAATACAGATTATCAACGTGCATATAGAGCTGGACATTCTACAACAACTGCCTTGACTCAAATGACCAGTGACTGGAGTAGTGAAATAGACCATAAACATTTGGTTGGAGCAGTTCTATTAGATTTTAGTTCAGCTTTTGATGTTATTGATCATGATCTTTTATTACAAAAACTTCAGTGTTATGGTTTTAGTCCAACAGCATTACTTTGGTTACAGAGCTATTTGACAAACAGGAGACAAACGCTCTTCTTCAATGGAAGTTTTTCTGAAGAAAAAACTGTTTGTTGTGGTGTTCCACAGGGAAGTTGTTTGGGTCCACTTTTGTTTTCAATATTTACAAATGATTTACCGTTTACTCTAAAAAATGCAAAGGTCTCTATGTATGCAGACGATTCTACAATATACGTATGCATCAAAACCTTCAGTTGAGGAACTGGAACAGGTCCTGACAGAGGAACTAACGTCTGTCTGTGATTGGGTAACGAGTAATAGACTCATTTTAAATGTGGCGAAGACTAAGTCTATTGTCTTTGGAACAAACAGGATGCTGTTGGACGAGCCTAAATTAAAACTACAGATGAAAGATGTGATAGTCGAACAGGTAACAGAAACAGAACTTCTTGGAGTGATAGTTGATAATAAACTGCTGTGGTCAAATCATGTAAACAAAGTGGTCAGAAAGATGGGCAGAGGTCTCTCAGTGGTTAGGAGATGTGCTCATATGCTGCCTTTCAGTGTGGTGGAAAATGTCATGAAAACACTGGAGCTTTCACAGTTAGATTATTGTTCAGAGGTCATGTGCTGCACAGTCACATATAAAATCACTGCAAATTGTCCAAAATAAAGCAGCTAGATGTGTACTAGGATGCTGTAGCGTAATATAACCTGATTTTATCGTTATAGTACGGACACACTTCTACAAGGTTATCAGCAAAGTTTTGTCGGTTTTATGCTAAGCACTGTTAGCTACCTTCACTCAACTGATGGTTATGCAGGCATCTAGATCCTCTTTGATTCAAAGGGAGATCTACGCACGTATATTTGAAAGGTATAACCCAGAAGCTGACTTAGACTTCAGTTATTTTATTAAAGAAAACAGATTGGATAAACAGACAGATATGAGGTAGGTAGTTGCATCTTAAGAGATTCTTCTGATGTTATTAAGCTGAGAGTTAATGACGAGAGCCCGCGATATGTTAATATCTAGGGATCTCGGCTAGTTAGTTCTGAGGGGAACTAAGCTAACTTGATGGAGTGTTATTTATCAATAGCCTCGGGTTTACCAGGTCGGGTTGGTACCTACTGAACCGCTCCAGATCGCCTCGGCGTGGAGGTGGAGGAGGTTCGTCGAGTGAGCGTTGTCGGACGAACCTCGGAGTTGTCCCCGGGACCCGAAGGTCGGTCCGAGGCACGGAGGTGTCTGAGCGAGTCGGTGTCAGCGGCTCCATGATCGGCTGGTGCAGAGGCTAACCGGCTTTCCCATGGCAGGTGGAAAGAAGCAGACCGTGGTGTCTGGCTTCTCAGCCGGAGCAGATTGTCATCGACCGGTGAGGCTGGTTTTACTCACGAGCTCAGTCGGCATCAAGGCCTTCCGTGTAGCGGAGGGAAACGGAGGCTGTGTTCTCTCGTCGTGGGGTTGACGAGAACTGAAAGGACTCAGTTCTTCCAGGCAGGAAGTTGGGACGTGGCCCGGTTTGGACGCGTGGACCAATGGGAACGGAGTTACCAAGTCACGTGGTTCTCGTCATTAGAAACCCAGGAAGTTTAGCTGGATTATAAATATGTTTTAACCCTTTAGCAAAAGTAGAAACCATAAAATAATACTGATGCAACATCAACATTCATGAATACTGGAAGAAAATGAATTAATCATATTAAGACATTTCTGGACAGTGGATTAAAAGGTAGTGTCTTTAGAATGAGACATCAAAGAGTTCTTAAGTTTAATTATTAATTAAAGGACATCTTCTGAGTCTTCCGACACGACCGGTCCTGGAAGGAATGTTGATTCAGGTTACAACATAATAAAAAGAGTCATTTTAATCCAAGTTATTAGGAAAAAGATGAGTTATTGTTGTGATGAACCAAGGGGTCAGAAATCAGAGATAGTAACGCTTTGCCAGCGCTACAATGCTCATACAGAACTAATGTTAACTGGATGCACAGCCGTTTATCCTGATTGAAGGTGAACGTAAGGTTTAAGGCATCACTCTTAAATTTAAGCAGGAACATTATAATAACTAAAGTACCAAGAGTACTACATCTAAAACTCAGTTTTAGCTCTGATGAGCATACTTATGAAACGAGGCATGCTATTGAGGGTAGGTTCATACTGCCAAGAGTCCAATCAGAGAACGCTAAGAGAACGGTGATGTACAGGTCAAAGGTCACATGGAACACATTGCCTGGTTACATTATTAAGGAAGATAACCAACATCAATTCAAATCTCTCTTAAAGAGATATTTGCTGACGGACCAGCTCTCTGAACACTGACACTATGTATATTCTTCATCCTAACTAAAAATATCTTGTATTTCTTTTCAATCTAAAAATAATTCATAGAGTTTTTGTTATGTTTTTGTAAAAACAGGACATATACTAGGTTATGTTTTTGTTTTTGTGTGTGTGGTTGAAACTGTTGATTGTTGTTTTTGTTCATATGTATTTTCATGTTCTATTGTTTGGATTATTGTAAAATGAAAAAATGTAAACACTGTACGGCAGCATGTTGGATGGACTCCAGGTAGACTAGCTGTTTCAATACAGCTAATGGAGTTCCAAATAAAGAAAAAGATAAAGAATAGCAGTAAAATCACAGAATTAGGGAAGAAACTGCAGATTTTTAGACATTTAGGGCAAAGCTGCAGTGTTTTCTGGAACTGGAACTGTATTCCAATGAACCTGTTTCATAAGGACCTTCATGCAGAAGTTTTTGTTATATGATGTACATTTTAATAAGTTGTTAATCAGATACTAATCAAACCAAATGTTACTATTCATACTGTTATTAATATGAATTTCCTTTGGCTTTGCTATCTGATTGGCACTGAAGAGAGGTTCTTTGCCAGGGAATCTCAAACGGTGCAGAGTTCACTTCAGCAGTTCTAATCAACTTTGAGCTAGTTTCAAAAATACTTAACTTATTTGGATCAGAAATAGAACTTTGCTGTTCAAAAAGACGAGCGTCTAATGAACCAAGATGTTAAACCAGTTCATGCCTTTCCTTCTGAGACGTGCGTTCTCCAAAGAGGAGCCAGCCTGTTAGGCCACTGAAACCTTTCTCAGATGAAAGGCCTGGCGTAGCTCTCATATCAGAGGTGGGCTTCAGTCTTTGGTTGATACTGGCTTTACTTCTGGAGATGCAGGTTAAATAGGAAAATACATTTAAAGCGGCTCTCTGGATTATTTTTCTCTGTATCAAAGTTTTCTAAATGTTTTAAATGATATTTCAGGTCTAAACTATGATCTATGGGTTGAGTTCCACAACATCTGTCATTCTGATGAAGACCCTCCTTCCTCCTAGAGACCCCTTTCCATTATTTCTTGCCGCCGACATTTTTTAGCCAATGAAATTCAAATTTCTGCATTCTCTCAACATGCACGCGCATCGACCAAACCTGTACCAGTAGGGGCGCTGTCGTACAGGACGCTCCGTGTGTTTCTCTGCCGTCTCAGCCGTTCACTGAGGACTCACGGCTCATTTCTACTAAAAACCTACCCATTCTCCAGCTAAAGACGGATTTATTTTTATTTTTAAACCTTTCACCTCACAGAATGGCAAGGCTTGACAGGATTATGCGTTTATTTTGGTCAGAAAGTTCATCCAGGGCCGAGTCAAGTTCAGCTTCAGAGTCCAGCAGCAGCTCTCTGCTAACAGAGCTAATATCAGAAGCAGCAGGGACAGAGAGGGCTCTTCAGACCCTCGTAGTATTGTTGGAATAAGATTGTGAACTGTGAGTGATTAAACCCTACACATTGAGCTGTACAGTTCATGTCCGAAGTATATGCGCCGCGTGCACGCGCGCACACGCGACCGGACGCGCGTGTCGAGATGTTTTGACGAGGAGCCTTTGGACGCTAGATTCAAAAACTGCTCTCCTGATGAAATCCTCCGGAGTGCTGCTTTAACCCATCGGTGGCCAGGAATATGGAACGCATTACTAAAGACTTCCCCGATCTTCACACAGCCCTCATGACTTCAGAATGAATGTGACTTAAATTCATGGTCTGAGGTCATTAAAGGTCATTACTAATATACTGATATTAATGTGAAACATGATTATTATGATGAGACATGACATCAATTAAATTCATCTGATGAATTTAAGGCTTAAATAAGGGCATTTCAACTAATCATTAAGATCTAAATCATTAAAGGACATTAAATCCTGAATAAACTTATCTTGATAAGTAAATCATTATTTCATAATCAAAGCCTGGAAAGGAGGAATATTATTTTGTAAACATAAAATCATATGAGTTTATTCAGAGACGTTGTAACGTGGGTTGTGTAAAGGGGTGGAGAGGAGGCACAGAAAAACCTGAGACTGCGAAAAACTCACGACCGCGCTAGTAGTGGGGAATTCCACACAGTCTTTTAATAACACTTCTTCACCAACCTTACAAGGCCCGGTTGAACGGCTGCTGTGAGTCAAACATGAATAAGCAGAGTTCATACAACCCGTAGTCACAATTGTTGAAGATAATAAAAGAAAGAGTCCTCTCAGTTCGTGCATCCAGTAGCGTACTGACCACGTTTCCTCCAAAAGCTTGTGGGAGCAGGGCGCACACTTGTGACATCACACTACATGAAACGTAGGCTGTCTTAAATAGACACTACACAATTACGGATGTTACATATTCCCCCCCGGTTAAACAAAGGCTGTCCCCAGCCGAACACAGCAAAAGCACAGTCCATTCCTTAACAAGCCTCCATACATGGATAAACTGGATAAGATGTAGACACTAAACAGGGAAATGAACAGAGCAATATTGAAAAACTGGCATACATGACAGCTTCCCACACAGTGAGTGTTCAATTGGACAAATACTGTTAAACAAACATAAACTGAAGACAGGTAGGACAGACACAGCATGGAAATTCCCTTTTTCCTTCTATTTTCAAAACTGCAACAGTCAGCAGAATAAGTGAAATCTTCACTAACATGAACCATAGAAAGCTAAACAGTCAAGTTATAACACTGAACAGCAAAAACAAAATGCAAATAAGGTCACTTCAGGTCAAATCTGTCAGCGTGAAAAGGGTTGGTCCACCTATTGACTGACCAGTCAGTCGTGATTCTAGGAACACGTCTCGGTCTCAGGTTATAAGTACCTCCAACTGCACCTTCATTGTGAGTAGGAGAACTGTCAACCTCTGGCTCCAGAGCAATGTCTGCAGTCGGTAGAGTAGAGTTCTGGTCAAAGAAAAGGGGGACAGCATCAGCAAGGTCAAAGTCAGTCTTATCTGTGGTGTTGTTAGTAACAGCAGCGTTTTCTGAGTCAGTAACATCACAGTCACCAGAGTCCGAGTCTAAAAGAGCAGGCAGCAAGCTGTCATCAGGTAAACTTCCATCCGAAGCCGCTGAAGTTGTTTGTTTTGAGCGCTTGTCCGACAAAGCTGTGGTCCATGTGTAGAATGGTTGCAGGTTTGCAACATGAAACACTCCAGCCTTTTCTCCAGTGTCCACTTTGGTGAGAGAGTAATTTAAATCAGACATCCTCTTCGAAACACGGTAGGGACCAGTGTAAAGGGGGGCCAGCTTTGCTGCAAAGTTATAGGATGCATCTGACTTTGGGTGTGCTTTTACTCTGACCAGGTCTCCAACATTATAAGACACTGGGCGACGTCTTAGATCATAGTAATGCTTCCGTCGTTGATGACTTGCTGTGAGCACCATACGAGCGTGTTCATGGGCCTCCTGAAGTGAAGTTCTCAGGTTATCTGAGTAAGGTCTGTCAGGGTCATCCACCCCCTCCCAGGAGGGTTGAGTGATAAGGTCCAGGGGCGTGTTCAACTCCCGTCCATAAAGCATCATGGCTGGGCTCAGGCCTGTGCTCTCATGAGGTGCGGTGCGCAGTGCAAAACAGATCTGGGGAAGAAACTTGTCCCAGGAAGTGTGCTTATCCTCAACATATGCTCGAACGGCTGTTTTTAGAGTGTGATTTACACGTTCAGTTGCATTAGTTTGAGTATGATAAGCAGTTGTTAGTCTGTGCTCAGTGCCAAGAGTTGACACAACCCGTTCAAACAGGTCACTGACAAAAGGTGTCCCTCTATCAGAAATGAGGTAGGAGGGGGAACCATGTCGGGCAAAGATGTCAGTGACAAACTTATTAGCAGCAACATGAGCTGTGGCTTCTCTCACAGCACTCACTTCGACCCATTTAGAGAAATAGTCCACAAACACAAGGATATATGCATTTCCTCTTTGGGTGCGGGGTAAAGGGCCAACATAGTCCACCCCCGTGTACTCCCATGGATGTTGAGGTTGGATGGGGACCATAAAACCTGCTGGTTTTCTTTGGGTTGGTTTAGTGGTTTGACACAAACAACAAGAGAGCACGTACTTTTTTACATCAGAGGTCATGTCAGGCCAGAAGAATCTGAGACGCAAGCGTGCCAGCGTTTTTGCAGTACCCAGATGACCGGCTGTAGGATGATCATGGTAATATTTGAGCAGATACCCACGGAGTGCAGCAGGTGCAAAGAGTTTGAACTGCTTGAGTGGGTGGAGCCCACATTTTGTTTTTGGGTCAAGGTAATAGAGGAGTCCATCTTGTACAACGTACTTTTCCAGATACTGTTTATCCTCTTCACTTTGTTGTTCACTTTCCAGTAAACGGAGCAATGGGCCTGTGACTGGGTCATCGAGCTGTAACTGACGAACCTGTGGACGGTCCGAAACCACCACAGAAGGCAGAGCATGGAGGTCCATGCTTCCAATCACAGCATAGGGGGGAAGAAGATCCACAGGTGCATCCACTTCTGGCAGAGGATTACGTGACAGGGCATCAGGCACCTTATTACGTTCTCCTGGTTTGTGGATGATGCTGAAGTCAAAATCTTGGAGGCGTAGAGACCAACGAGCAAGTCTGCCAGAGGGATTGGGTCGAGACATCAGCCACTTGAGGCTGCTGTGGTCAGAGTAAATGGTCACATGCAAGCCCTCAACATAGGGTCGGAAATGCTCCAAGGCCCAGATTACAGCCAGGCACTCTTTCTCTGGGGTTGAGTAGGGTTTTTCAGATTTGTGCAAAGCACGGCTAGCAAAAGCCACAGCCACCTCTTTGTCATCCTCATCCTTCTGCATTAATGCCGCTCCAAGTCCGGCATCACATGCGTCTGTGTGAATAAAGAACGGACGTGTAAAATCTGGGAACCGGAGTACTGGTGCTGAAGTAATGGAACGTTTTAGAAAATCCACAGCTGCTTGACACCTGTCATCCCAGTTAAACTGCACATCCTTTTTGGTGAGGGCAAAGAGCGGTTCTGCATGACGGGCATAGTCCTGCACAAAGCGGCGGTAGTAACCCGTTAGTCCAAGGAACTGACGCACCTGCTTTGTTGTGGTTGGTACTTTGAACTCAGTCACTGCTCTCACTTTATCAGGGTCAGGATGAATTCCAGATGGGGTGACCCGATAGCCAAGGAAGGTGAGTTCTGTAAGGCAGAACTGGCATTTGCTCAGTTTTAACGAGAGGCCAGCAGACTTAAGCCTATCAAGCACCTCCTCCAGGTCAAGCAGGTGTTGTTCAAAGGTTGGTGATGCCACAACAATATCATCCAGATAAACTGCACATGACTTATAGATGAGGCCAGCCAGGACATTGTTCATAAGCCTCTGAAAAGTCGCAGGGGCATTACACAGGCCGAAGGGAAGTACTCTGAACTGAAACAGGCCACAGTGTGTTATAAAAGCAGTCTTTGGTTTTGCTTCTTCAGCTATGGGGACCTGCCAGTAACCTCGAGCGAGGTCCAGAGTTGTGAGAAACTTCCCTTTTGATAAAAAGTCCAATGATTCATCCACTCTTGGAAGTGGGTATGAGTCTTTAACAGTTAACTGATTCAGACCTCGGAAGTCAACACAGAACCTTGGTTCACGAGGGGGTTTGTTCACAATGACCACAGGAGCTGCCCATGGTCCTGATGCTGGTTCGATGATGTCATCCTGTAGCATCTTTTGTACTTGTTCTTCAATGATTTGCTTTTTAGCTGGGGAGGTTCGGTATGGAGGTAAGTTAACAGGCTTAGCATCCCCAGTTACAATGAAATGTTCTGCTAGGGAAGTGCGTCCCAGGTGGCCATCAAACAGATCACTGTAGTTGTCCAATAACTTTAACAGTCCTTCTTTTTCAACAAACTCCAAGTTAGCTTCATCAACCTTCTCACTGAGAGAGAGCTGAGGAGTGTTCTGTAGAGTCATTGTTCCACACTCAAAATCAGCTTCCACAAAGCCATTTTCACAGAGTTCATCGAAACATGGTGGACTGTCATCCATGATAACAGTTCTGCTTGGGACATGCAATGTTAGTGAAGTGCGAGTCATGAAGTCCATCCCGAGGACTATGGGGGATGACAAGTTCTGCACAATCACAAACCGCTGATAGACACTCT
>SSNR01000511.1:283199-329448 GCA_006937965.1 Callopanchax toddi | reverse complement strand
GTTAAAAAAAAAAAAAAAAAAAAAAGTTCCGTCCAGACATGCGCAGTAGAACCCAAAGAAGCACAACCTATCGGTCCAGTAAAAAATAGTAAGAAAACCTTTCTAAACTACACCTAAATGCAGATTATACACAGCACTTATTGTATATATAATGGATGGCTCGTTTAGTTTTATTTTTATGTTAGTTTTTTATATTTTGTGATCCCTATTTCTCTTCTTCTTCCTCTTGGGACTGGTGGGGCGGCGCCCGAGCGCCCTCTATGGACGGGCCGCCACTGAGACTCTAATAAAAGGTTCAATATTACATCTAATTGATGATGGAGGTGGCAGTAATACAATGCTGCTCTGATGTCAGGTGGGTGTGGCCTTCTCGGGTCTGGATTAACGTGATTTGGTTCTAAAACATAATTATCTGCTGGGTTCTCTCCTGTTCCTGCAGCTCAGCTGTTGGAGTGGATTCTGAAGATCCAGGCTGCTGTCTCAGGAGGGGGAAGACATGTAGAGCCAAGAAGTGTCTGATGTAGCGCTTTGCTGTCAGGAGGATCCCGCCTCAGATGAAGAACCAAAGGTGATCTACAATCAGAACCTGTAGCGTCCAGCTCCATGGAGTAAGGTCAGTGTGTTTCAGGGGTGGCCGACCCGCGGCTCTTTGCCTGGCTTCATGCAGCTCTGACATTCATATCAAAGTTTGTGTTTTTATTTTGAGTTCTTATTTACTAACGACCTGAACGGTGGGGTCGATTAGGGTCAAATAATTAAATTAATTGTTGCGTTGCGTTCAATCAGAAGAGAGAGGGAAAGAGGGAGGGAGGGGGAGGGAATCCTGTGTCTGTAACCCAGTCTAGCGTCCTGTCTGACGGCGTCACTTCACCGTTCAGCAGCGTCCATAAAGATTGGCTTCAACAGAATTCACCTGAACCTTAAATTAGCTCAAACCTGGCCCGAGGTCATCAGAACCAACACTCGGTCAGAACCGGAAGTTTTTTTGTTTTAAAGCTTTATATTTATGACAGGTTTTTTCCCTCTCTACTATCTGAACCGACTCATCCAGAACAATTAATTGAATTATTCTACCAGATGGGTCGGGTTGCGTTGGACGCGTGCACACACACGGAAACGCTTTACAGATGAGCACCAAATATCCACGCCTGATACTCACCTCAATGAAAATATCATGTTCACCCTGCATTTAAACAATGAGATGAAACAATAGAAAACATGAAGAGTTCACCTGCTGCGGACTGAAACAAATTCTGGTCCTGGTCCTCGTGGACCTGAATCACCTCCTGCTTGAATGAAATCAAACTCCGTCATTGTCCACTGTCAGTCTCATCACAGTTATTCAGGTTTTTGAAGAGACGTCAGACTTTCAGCTGCTGTGATATTTTTTGTGTGTGAATACAACGAGGTCATCAAGACGGAGAGAGATAGTTAATCTGCTCACTTTCCACCTATAGTGCTCAGGTGTGTGATTAATCTGTCAAAATGAGAGACGCCCTTCAGATTTGTCCATCAAATTTAAAAAAAGGTCAATGAGGGAAAATAGTGTTGAAAACGACTGGCCTGTGGTTTTAGTTCTGTAGGAGTCTTTTTCTGTCATCATCATGTTGGTGTGTGACATTTAAAGACTATAATTTTGCACATTAGTTGATACACTCATATTAAAGCTGTGGGTCATCAGACATGTCTGGATGTAACTTAGTAGTGTACAATCATTTTTCTCATCATTTTAAGATTCTGGTACGATACTTTAATATTTCCAATCTGGCAACACTGAGCACATGAACATCTCACACACACGCATGCACGCACACACACACACCTTGTATTTATGGAATTATTGAAATTAACTTACAAATACGATAATGATCGTACATCTACCCGGTTCGGTACTGGGTTCCTGGAAAACTGACTGACCCACACTCTCCTGCATGGGAGTCAGTGTCACTAACCACTAGGGCTGCACGATTATGACCAAAATAATAATCACGGTTATTTTGATCAATATTGTAATCATGATTATTAATCACGATCTTCATCCTGTCTGGTAAAATCTGTTTTATTGCACCAGTTATAAACAATGTTGCAACATTTTTCTGTGAAAAATAAAACTTTTGAATAGATTATAAATAATGCAAAAAAACAACAACTTAAAAACTCAAATACTTTTATTTTTCATAAATGATGCCCCCCCCCCCCCCCAAATACTCAAGTTTCTGAAGCCTTCATTGCTCATTGTATTGATAGGACACATATCTTTGGCCAAATAAAAAGATATTGCGTCTGTTATTTCTGCGTGTCTTTGTGAAGAAAATGGATACTAGCCTAGTATACCAGACCGTCAGCACATACAGTATATAGTCTGGTTTACCAGCTACCTCATCTCCAGATGCTGCAGCATTGTCCATTCCAGACATGACTTTCTCTCATTAGTCCAACTTGCTGCTGCCGTAATGTGTGACTGGCTGCTACAGTGCTGAGTGGCTTGTGCACAGTTTTTATTTTGGCAGCTTAAGGAAGCTTTAGCCATGCGTTCGCCCCCTGGTGGTTGGCAGACTATTGGTTGAGGCGGTGTGTGATGAAGAGGCAAGGAAAAGAGCTCGCAATTTGAATGGAAATATTGTTGTCTGTAACGCCACCAAATGCGTTACTACCTCTGAACTTTGACCTCTAGGATCATCACAAATAATATCCATCTTTTTCCCAATAACTTGGAATAAAATGACTCTGTTATTATTTAACCTGGATTAACATTCCCAGATCAAGGACGTTTTTCCGGAAGACCTTCACTGGATTTTCACTCTTTAGTTAATAATAACTCAAAGACTGCCAGACGTCTCCTTCTAAACGTCATTACTCTTAATCAAACGGTTAAAAATGTCTTAATGTGATTAATGCATTTTTCTCCCAGTATTAATGAATGTCTGATCCATACATCAGTATTATTTCACATACATACTGCTAAAGGTTAAATCATATATTACTTCAACCAATAAGAGTTAGTGGTTTGAGTCACGTGACAATTGATAACTCCTCATTCAGTGCCACGTCCCCTTAAGACTCCTTTAACTTCCGACCCCGGAAGCTAGAGAGAGCTGTTCTGGTCCTGACACTAACCAGAAGACACGCTCAGCTGTCAACCCCTACACTGCTGACGCTAGTTGCCGGCTCACCGGAGACGGTTCCATCAGCCCGTCTGAGCCGATGAAACCAGCTTCCCTCTGAGGTCAGACACCTTCAGTCTGACGCTCTGTTATGGGAATGCCAGCCCTCGACGCTCCCTGCCAGAGATGGGTCCACTAAGCTTCGTATCCCAGGACAACACCGTGGCCTCCGGCGGCCCAAGGCCCCCGCAGCCGTCTGATCCTGACCGAGGAGGGAACACCACCTCTGCGCTGTCTCATCCGACTCCAGCGGTGCTGATCCATCGAACGCAGCTAAGTCCCACAATTCTGGTAAAGCTTAAAGGCCTCTTGATAAAAGCTAACCACTTTAGCTCACTCAAACTAGTTACTGATCCATCCGTAACTAGGACCCTCCATTAGAACCCTTAATCTAAATTAAGTAAATCCCTAGTCTCCTAAATCAATCACGAGACTCAGGCTACTAAAACTTATTTAAGATTCAATTCAGAACACCTTACCATCGTGAATGACTTAATGCTGACTACCTGCTAACTACCTCTTTCTTATCTGTGATATCTGTCGTACGTCTTTCTTAATAAAATTATGAAGTCTAGTTCCATGACTCAAGCTTCTATTCGTCAATATATAAAGGTCCTACTAACTCCCTGTAATTAAAGAACCTAAAGAAATATTCCCGTTCAGACACTAAAAGAATGATAGTGTCAAAGGTAACCCTTTGGATAAAACTAGCAAAACTCAACTAGTGTTCTTACGGAAGGTGTAGAATAACCCCCAGGTTTTATAACGCTACATGAAGAGGCAAGGAAAAGAGCTCGCAATTTGAATGGAAATATCGTTGACGATCAGGTTAATTTAATTGTGGTCACCAAAATCTTGATCACGATCAAAATTCGATTAATTGTGCAGCCCTACTAACCACTAGACTACAGTGTCTGATAGAAAAGCACTGAAGTTATAATGGTTTTAACTTTTCTTTTCAGCCTTTCAAGGTTGACACATTGAGCAGAAGACTGAGTTACATTTATATTTCAAATCAGACAAACTACTGCTTCACAGTAGCAAAATGATTGTATCTGTACAGTGTAAACATCATCAGCTCTCTGCCTTTAAAACCATGTTCTATGTGCCTCTTTACTTTGAGCACCAGCTCTGCACTGCCTACCCAGCATGCACCCCCTCGCACGTGCATTTTCTCTGACAAAACCAGAACATGGAGACTAAATAAGTCAGAAGTGACACCTGAACCTGTTTGTCTGTTTGTTCCCTAAACTCCTCCTAAAGTCAAACTCAGTTTAAGCAAGAAGAAACACAAGTGTCTCTCAGGTGTAAAGAGCTTCATTAAAGACTAGAAATGTAGTCTCTGTCCAAGGTGCTGAGTCAGCTACTGTTTGTAGGATGTTCCTGAGAAACAAAAAGATTTATTTGCTGAGTCAGAACTGACAGCATCCTGCAGAGGACTCTATTCAGCACCTTGGACAGCAGCCAACCAATCAGAATGCAGCTCCACAGGATGAGTCTGATCCTAAATCCAGTCTGATGTCAGAAACTAAGGACAAGAGCAGGGTGATCCAACAGGCCCCTCTGATCCTATTTAGATCATCTAAATGACATCTTTCCTCCTCCATCAGACTCCAGAGCTCTAAATGCTGAGGGTCCTGCCAGAGGAGCTGGTGGAGATGGCCAGGGAGAGTCTGGATTCTGTAATTGGGATGCTGCCCCCACGAACCAGACCCAGATAAGCGGGAGAAGGCGAGATTAGGCGATTTTTATTTACAGTTCCAGAGGTCAGATGTTCCTGTAGTTCTTGACCAGGCTACCATCACTTTAGCAGGGACTCTGACCCACTCCTTCATTCAGATCTTCTGAAGATCTTTTAGGTTTCAGGGCTTTTTCTGGTCAACACAGAGTTTCAGCTCCTCCAAAGGGTTTCTACTGGGTTCAGGTCTGGAGACTGGCTAGGTCACTCGAGGACATGAAATGCCTCTTCTGGAGCCTCCACAGTTTCCCTGGCTGTCAGGTCATTGTCCTGCTGGAGGACCAGCCATGACCCATCTTCAATGCTCTGACTGAGGGAAGGAGGTTGTTGTCCAACACCTGGTGAGACATGTCTCCATCTGTCCTCTCCTTGGTTTGGTCATCCTGTCCTCACTGTAGAAAAACACCCCAGAGCCTGATGTTTCCACCGCTGTGCGTCATGGTTGGGATGGTGTTCTTGTGATTCTTCTCATCTTTCTTCCTCCAAACACAGCGTGTGGAGTTCAGACCAAAAAGTTCTATTTTGGTCTCCTCTGACCTCAGACCTCCTCTGGATAATCCAGATGGTCTTTAGTAAACTTCAGATGGACCTGGACATGTCCTGTCTTCAGCAGGAGGACCCACTGCAGGACTTTAATGCATGACAGCATAGTGTGTTACTATGGTGACCTTTGACCCTGTGGTCCCTGCTCTCTTCAGGTCATTGACCAGGTCCTCTCCTGTAGTTCTGGACTGACAGAAACTTCGCTACAAACTCAGAACCAGCCGCTAGTTCATGACTCAGGACTTAAAGTGACGCATTTCAGATTTTATTCTGCAGAACAAACCCAAACAGGTGAGCTACTCATGGTTTTCATCTGACCGGAGGCTTTATTTCCTCCTGCGTCGTTTTGTTTTAGTGCTGAGGTTTTTTCTGCTGAGAGGAACTTTGATGTTTTGTCTGATTTCTCTGACGTGATGGTTGCAGACCAGACGTGTTTCAGCACCGAGGACAGCGGCTGCTGCTCAGTTTATCAGCAGCCTCAACTAAACCCAGTCATCAGGTAGGCTACTAGAAATGGTCGTGTTTATGTCACAAACTGATTTTTAAAGCAGCATCTCATTTCCAGCCTCTGTAGCAGAACACTGATTGTTATGGGACATAAATCAGTCTTACATTAACAACATTTTATTTCTTTTACAGACTCTTATAAAATGCAGTGTCCTGAGTATTTTCTTGGTTTACTGACACGTACATGTATCTTATTAAGGAATCATGGGTTGTTGGACTTGTGTGTTTCAGCATGAAGAAATCTCAGCTGTGATGAGGAACTCACCCTGATTCAGAAATGTTTCCACCACCATTTGCGCTTTAGAACAAAAAACCAGTGAGCCACTAAGCTTGATTCAGGTCTCATTCCTGGTCAGAGCTGTGTAAAACCTGGTGACTATACTAGATTATGGAGATGGAAGGGATCGTGTCTAGTGCTGCATGGATTAGGAGAAAAACAAAAAACAAGAAATAAATGTAAGTTCTGCATTCAAACTGGAAAACAAACTCGATTCAAGCCTTTTTATTTAGGATTCAACATTTTTGTTCTACAAAGTTCAAACTCAAAACTTGACTTTCAGTTTGAACATATTTTTTCATTTTCATGTAAACAGAGCTTATGGCTCAGATTGAGCTCCATAGTTCAGCCTCTTGGTGACTGTAGAGCATCAGTCTGGATTTTTTTCTTTCCCCCAAAACTTTATTTCACACTATAACAGAGACAGCAGCTTAAATATAAAACTATGAATTTGTTACATAACAAATAAGAACTCTGTAAAAATCAAACGATTCATTAATAAGTCAGGGGGGAAATATCCGACTGAAGCAATAATGGAGAAAAACATTGTATAAAAGGTTTTCTATTATAAAAAATTGGTTTTAAGAAAAAACTCAGATTCTAAAGCAAATAAAGTTTTGAATTGAGAAAGTTTTAATTAATCTCTTTTGGTTGGTGTGTGATTAAGTGACTCAAAGTAAAAGTTAATCAAAAATGTGTGTATGTGTGTGAGTGTATAATAAAAAAAGCAAAGGATAACAAAGAAGGTGACCTTAGTATCTACAGTTAGAACGTTCATACTGCAGGGATAGTTATTATGTTTTAAGAGTTTTTAAATGCACTTCTCTTATTTTAGAGGTACTTTTCCATCCATTCCTCTGCAGCGTTGACCCAGAAGAGTTTCACTCTGGTTGATCAGCACAGTAACTAAACTAGTGTTGATTCTTTAGGTTCAATTCATTCATGATCTGCTGAGCTGACACATTCAGCCAACATGAGGTCTTGCATCAGGAGGATCCCAGGGCCAACTGCACTATCATCTGGTCTCACAAGGGGTCTGAAGATCTCATCTTGGTACCTAATGGCACTCAGGCTTCCTCTGGTGAGCACATGGAAGACTGTGTGGCCCCCAAAGAAATTTCACCCCACACCATTACTGACTCACTGACATGCTGGAGGATGCTGCAGGCAGCACAACGTTCTCGACAGTGTCTCCAGATTCTGTCACATGTGCTCAGTGTGAACCTGCTTTCATCTGTGAAGAGCACAGGGCACCAGTGTTGAATGCACAACCCCCACCTGTGAACATCAGGCCCTCATACCACCCTCGTGGAGTCCATTTCTAACTGTTTGAGCAGACACATGCACATTTGTGGCCTGCTGGAGGTCATTTTTCAGGACTTTGGCAATGCTCCTCCTTTTCCTCCTTGCACAAAGGCAGAGGTAAAGGTCCTGCTGTGGGGTTATTGCCCTCCAACAGCCTCCTCCACATCTGATGTACTGGCCAATCTCCTGATAGCGCCTCCATGCTATGGACTCTATGCTGACAGGCACAGCAAGCCTTCTTGCCACAGCTCTCATTGATGTGCTATCCTGGATGAGCTGCACTACCTGAAACACTCATGTGGGCTTTAGACCTCATACTGCTGTTAGAGTGAAAGCACCACCAGCATTCAAAAGTGACCAAACATCAGCCAGAAAGCAGAGGAACTGAGAAGTGGTCTGTGTTCACCACCACCTGCAGTTGGGGATGTCTTTGATAATTGCCTAGAGTTTCCACCTGTTGTCTGTTTGTACAACAGCTGTGAAACTGGTGGTCCACCAGTGTTGCTTCCTAAGTGGACAGTTTGGTTTCACAGAAGTGTGACTGACTTGGAGTTAGATTGTGTTGGTTAAGTGTTCCCTTTTGTTTTATGTATACTTTCACATTAGAAACGCAATTTTATCTTAATCTAATTAAAGAAAACTCCCTTTTTATACACGAAGAAACAAATAAATGGTCACTCACCAGTGTTGTTCATTCCTTTGAAAAAAGATGCTAGTCATCAAAAATCTACATTCATTTTGAATGGTTTGAATACAAGTACTTAATTAGCTACTGTAACTGCCAATTAGATCAAAAGTAGTTTTTTGTGTAAAATAAGTTTAATTACAGCTACATCAGAGTACCGGTATATGGTAATGATTTGTCAAGACAAATAAATAATAACTTTCCAAATTAATGTGATAATAAAGGGAAAGACATTTTATCTGGTTTCCACTGTGAGACCCAGAACAGTTTTTATCCAGGACCATGAACATTCCTTTCAGCCCTGGTTAGGTTTGCTTTAAGGTCTGAGCAGAGGAGTGTAAGGTTGCACTAGTGTTGCAGACAGCCTCAGCACTTTCATATTCACAGAAGTGCTGTGTTCTCCCCCCACCACCCCAAAGGTCTCAGGTAGCATCAACAGTACCGCAGGCTACATTTATTCCCTGGTAATCTAGTTTTTCCAATGAAAACAATTAAGACAGATGTACTTTATTCATCCCAGCCTGGGAATCATAGTTGCTGCAGCTACAGACAAGTGCAAAAACAATACAGCAATAGATGTGCATTGGCAAGAATCTGGTAATATGATATACATGATGATACAGGGGCCACGATACAATATAGTGCGATATATCACGATTGTACAAGCAATGTGATATATTGCAATATTTATTCATTTAATTGTTGGAAAACTGTCGCAGTTGAACAGAAAAGTTAGCCCCAGTTGTCTGCTGCAGAATCAATTCGCTTTATGCTAAAATGAGCCTTTAATGCTGAATTGTCATGGTATCTAGGCACGTGCTCATAAATTTGTCATGTTGCCCGAGTATTTGACTCTGTTGTTGCCGATTTTACAGACTACACAACTCCCGTCACAGTCTTTACTACATTTCTTTGTTTTGAAACCAAAATGTGTCCACACATCAGCTTTGAAAGCTGCTAGTTTTTACATGTAAAATGTTAATAAAAATTCAATATTGTGCTTTGAGAATATCGATATAATATTGCGGCATGAAATATATATATCAGTACGTCGATTTTTTTTCTTACACCCCTAAGCAACAGCTTTAAAATAATGCAAAAACCAAGAACAGTGCAGTTAAATTTAGAAAATGCAGACCTGTCAAAACAACTGCAAAGGTGAGGTAAACGGCACCAAGTATATTATGTAAACTATGCAAAAATGTGTAACATTTATTACAGCTGGAGGTGACAGGTTTAGTTGTAGAGTGAAATGGTCTCTGATCTGAGCAGCAAATCAGAAAAGGAGTTAATTTAATTAAACTGTAGAAAAAAATGGTTTCAGAAAAAGTTCCTCACCTTTAAACTGGTTGGAATGGGAGATCTAAGACAAGTGGATGGTTTGGGTGAGACCGGATTTCTCAACATAAACAAAATGAATTCATAAAAGTCATATTCCACAGATGTTACTATCATCATTATTAATAAACACCTTAACAGAGTTTTTGTCCAGAGGTCCATGCTGTAGTTTCCACCTCTCACCACTAGATGTCAGCAACACCCACCTCTCCCTTCACCCTGAGAGCTGCTCAGTGTCAGCAGAGTTGTAGAACAAAATAAAGTATTTATGTTGTTTGGTGGTTCTAATTGGACCAGGAGGGGGTCTGGGGTGACCTGCATGCTGTGTGAAATGTCCTGTGAGTCATGAATGTGATGGAGATCCCCTCTGCTGTGAAACCCTTCACTCCTCAGGCAGAAAGAAGCAGCAGGGTCCAGGAAGTTGGAGACAAATGAAGGAGGGGATGTTCACACACGGACGACTTGTGAACTGCAGGCGTTCAAAAATCACTGCAACAAAACACAACATAAGGATGGTGGGATCTCATAACACCTGGGTCTGGGAAGCAGGAGGAACACCTGGACGTGTGACCCCCTCTGGCAGATGGCTGGGAGGTCCTCGGTGTGTGTTTTTACAGATATCTCCATCTAGTGTATGTGTATGAGTGGCTGTAGGTGGCTCTCTGAGGAGCCAATTAGTTGGAGCAGACTGAGAAGAAGCCCCAGAACTCCGAGATCCAGACTGGTTGACTTTGTTCTGCCAGAAGCAGCATCAGACAGCTGGAGTCACCAAAGACCTCAGCCATCTCTGACAGTTTTATTCCACATACTGGGACTTTGATGAAACATTTAATGAAATATAGACAACATTACTCAATCTGTATTTTGTTTCGTTTTGTAAAAAAAATAAACAAAATTCAATAATAAATTCAAAGGAGTCATGAAACCTCACCTTAAAATATTTAATATCAGAGAAGAATTCAAAGACATTTAAATTCAAGAGGAATTTCATTGATGTGAAGAGTGAAACTTGTAAATAATTAGAATGCATGGCCTCAGTTTGGAGAAATAGAGTTTACACCCAACATGATGGATGAGCTAATGGCTAGTCTGAGCATGAATCAGACTCCTAGACGTCACAGTGATTCATAATCCTATAAACCTGCTGATGCTCATTTTGCATTATGAGGTCAGTAGAAATAATATCCCTTGTCAACCACTGGGTAGAACACATTTTAGTCCTCTTAATGTATTAAAGTATGCACTACGTTTGACTGGGGAAAATTTAACTTAAAAAATTCTAAAAAAATATGAGGATGACTCGATAACAAGTTATTACCATACATTATTAATACATCATAACATCATTCATTAATTATCATTATTGTTTTAACAATATGTTATCATCCTTTCTGCCCCAAATGAGTAAATAAAATAAAATAAAACATTTTTTATTCCTTTATTCTAAGTGTGGACGTGAAAGATTTAAGAAGTTGCCACTGGGTTGACCTCTGGCTGACCTTTACAGCTTTAAATGAACTAATACACTTCCATGTAAATATTATTGTAGTGCAAAACTAACAGTAAAATAATAAAGTTTACGAAATTGCTGTCAAATGTTTGACATTGTAGATGTTTTAAGGTGGCAGCAACATGCTGGTCTTAGCTGTGCTAACTAGCCATTAGCCCATCAGTCAAGTATGAAGGAAACTCTGTTTCTCTAACCTGAGGCTGATCAGGAAGCTACCTACAATAAGACTGGAATTAGTCACAGAAACACCTAAAATAGCAGAAATGTTCACTTACTTTAGAAAGAGCCAGAAAATCCCTTTAAAGGCACACTATGTAGTTTTGCTTGTTTTTAGCACCCCCTAGTGTCCATTTGAGATCACTGTTGTAAAAACATTGTTTCTGCTCAGAAACACCTAAATCTAACTGTTGAAATGTCTCCTCAGCCTGCATTGTTTCTACTGGAGCGGTTCATCGCTCATTCAAAGAAATCAGCTGTGTTCAAGCAGGGAGGGATGGAAAAAAGAGTCCCAAAACGACACTGTAGGGATGAGAGAAGAGCGCTACACTAACAGTCCCTTTAGCAAGGTTTTACTCTGCTGCTGCACACAGTCTCTATGAGGACACGACTGGCCTTGATTGATGGCTACAGCCTTGAGGTCATTTATTCTTAATTCAATTAACACACTTGTTGCTTCAGCAGAAAGACCTCAGGGATGCAGCAGCTGGTTGAGCTCGATGAGGTGATGCTGCCTCTCAAGGTTGAAGAAAATACTAAATAAAGTAAATTCATCCGTTTTTAAATATAAAAGAAACAACACTTTATAGTTTTTATTATTAGAGGCCAAATTTACTGTTATACTTTATTGAAACAGAAAACAAGTATTTAATCTCATTGTGAGCTCATAAGATCAATCAAATATAATTAGAATTAATTTATTAGCAATTATGATAAAGTACTATAAAAAACTAAAATAAAGTTCTTTGGATAAAATAAATCAAATGAACAAAAAATATGTTTTATATTTTCTGAGTGAAATATTTTACTTTAATATTCTTCTGTTTTGCATAAATGTACAGTTCAGTACGTTTCAGGACTCCGTGTATCCGTGTGTGAATGGAGACGAGGAGCTCCTGTTACAAACCTCACAGACCAGAGCTGACGTAGTCCTACCTTGACGTGGGCTGTGACGGACTCGGTGACGTAGGACTGTTCAGACTACGTCCCCCGCCTCCCATTCTGAAAAAACTTCACATCCAGTTCAACCGTCGTGATGAGGAGGGCCGTTTCTCAACAAGGAGGAGAGAGAGCAGATGTGTGGCAACAGCAAGCGAGGAGTGTGTGTGTGTGTTCAGAGAAAGAGACAGACATTGATTTTTATCTTCTATTTCACACATTTCAAAGTCTTTTCAAGCATATTGACTCCAGCTCACAGATGTGTGCACACTTTGACTCACCAATAAGAAACAACCCTGAAATAACGAGAGAGAAAACTCTCCACTTAGAGAATCCATTTCACCATTTATACTCTAACAATATGTTTCCATATTTACTTATTTTTAGTCATTTTAAGTGTTTCTCGTGTGTGTATTGTGTCATGTAATATGTTGTGTCGTTTTCATGGAGTCACACCACATACAGAGCTGAGGACAGGCAGATTTAGCTCAGCAGGAAGCTAGAAGTTAGGCGCTAAAATCCTCCTTATGTTTCATGACGACTGTTTATCTGTTGCTGCTGCGAGGCCACTTAGTGGCAGCACCAGAACCGACCCGATCTGCTCTGAAACATGTGCTGTTTTTCTGTTCATCCATCACTTTTCCCACTGCTGAATTTGCCTTAAAAACACTTTTTTGTGAGGTGGTGGGAAAGCTCACACAGTGTTTCCTGACTAGAGAATGACACAAGTACCGGTGTAACCAGTGTACTTCTGCGTTGTGTTGGTTTAAATAAAGTGATCTGAATACAAAACTACGGGTAAATAAAACACATTACATGGGATCTACTCATAAACAATTTAAACTAAGAATATTTTGTTAATAAAGCTCCACTTCCTAAGCATCAGTGTCTTACTGGCATCAATAACAGATGCACTCTATGAGTGATGGGATCATAAATTAAGAAAGGAAATTATTCGAACAACTGGATGGATTAAAGCCGCACTGTGGAGCATTTCAACAAGAGAGCAGTTTTTGAATCCAACGTACCACGGCTCCTCCCAAAACACTTTGTGCACGTTCACATGGCGCATTACTTCGGTCTGTAAGCTGGGCATAAACTGTGCAACTCCTGCTCAAACGATTACATTGTAGGGTTCAATCACTCAAAGTTCACAAATCATGTTCTCACACTGTACGAGGCTGCCCTGTCTGTCCCTGCTGTGCTTCTGATACGTAGCTCTGTAGCAGCGAGCTGCTGATGGACTCTGATGCTGAACCGGGAAATGACTCGGTCCTGAATGAAGTTCTTGACCAAAATAAACGTGCATCCTTGGCAAGCCTTGCCATTCTGTGAGGTGAAATGTTTTAAAATAAATCCCTCAGTAGTCGGGGAATGGACAACTAGTAGAAATTAGCTCTGCTCCACGACAGCAGAGGCTGTAAACAGAGAAAGACACAGAGCGTCCTGTACAAGAGCGCCCCCTACTGCTACAGGTTTGGTTGAAGCGCGTGCACGTTGACTGACAGCCGACAATGCAGATATTTGAATTTTATTGGCTGAAAAAGTTTGCCGGTCATAAATAATGGAAAGGGGTCTCTAGGAGGAAGGAGGGTCTTCATCAGAATGACAGATGTTGTGGAACTCTAACCATAGATCATAGTTTAGACCTGAAATATCATTTAAAACATTTAGAAAACTTTGATACAGAGAAAAAGAGAGCTGCTTTAAGGTCCAAACTGATACCCACATCTCCAGCAGAACACAACAAAAAGAAGAGGTTTGAGGAATGAAAATAGTTTGATTTAAATAGTTCCTCAGAAGAAGAAATAAGGGAGGCGAGGCCTAAACTTAGTTCAGATTTTAGCTCTATGACATGGTGCTCCATCATGCTGTTAAATCATCAAACTGTTATTGGATGGATGGGAGGAGTTCTTCTGGAAGGATGTTTAGGTACAATGCTTTATTCAAGTCAGTGTTCTGAGGCGAATCTGCCTTGGCTGAGAGGTAACGCCACACATAAATGATCTCAGGATGCTTTACTGTCAGCACCTCCAATTCTGAGACCATGGTCCTTGACTGGAAAAGGGTGACTTGCCAACTCCGAGTTGAAAGAGGTCCTACCCCAAGTGGAGGAGTTTAAGTATCTCTGGGTCTTGTTCACAAGTGAGGGAAGGAGGTGTTACGACCCGGCTCGTTGGGCCACAACATAAAATTGGAGACTGAACACAAAGGAGAAAGTTCTAAAATGTTTTTATTAAAAGGAGCCATTTCCCTAAAATCGCCAGCCTCTATCAAACTGGTGCTCCAGTGGTGCTCTCCCTCAGGCCTCTCCCAGCAGGCTTTATGCCTGCTCCCACAGGTGCAGCCCAATTAGCAATCAGGGCCATGCAGATTTCTGCACCATCACAAACTGGCCAGGGAAACTGCTGAGGGGCGTAACAGGAGGGAGCAGGAGATCAACAGGTGGATTGGGGCAGGAAATTAGTTTCCTGCGTAGGGTGGCCGGGCTCAGCCTTAGAGATAGGGTGAGAAGCTCCAACATCCGGGACGGACTCGGAGTAGAGCCGCTGCTCCTCCACGTCAAAAGGAACCAGTTGAGGTGGTTTGGGCATCTGGTAAGGATGCCTCCTGGACGCCTCCCTCAGGAGGTGTTTTGGGCATGTCCTGCCGGCAGGAGGCCCCCGGGTCGACCCAGGACACGCTGGAGGAAACACATCTTCAGGTTGGCCAGGGAACACCTGGGCGTCCCAGCTGAGGAGCTGGTGGACTTGGTCAGGGAGAGGATGCCGGACTTGGGATGCTGCCCCCGCGACCCGGACCCAGACAAGCGGAGGAAGGCAAAGCTTTACTGTTGGTACTGTACAGGACTGATGATAGTACCAAAACCTGGCATTTATCAAAGTATCATACCTGTTCCTGGTAGTGTTCTTGGGGAGAAGTGGCTTCTTTGCTGCCCTTCTTGACACCAGTTCATCCTGTAAAGTCTTCTCCTAACTGAGCTGCAGATGCTGTCACACCTGTACACTGCACAGGTGGAGCCCTGATCCCACAGCTGGATCAACTTTAGGAGATGGTCCTGTTGCTAAGCTGGACACCTTGAAGTCTTCTTTGCAGTCATTGAACATCTCTGCGTAAAGTTCTTGTTGATCTGTTAAATTGTGGATTTATTAACAGAGACACAACTATGATTTCAAGCACCATCCTATTTCAACTCAACCAGCATGATGGTAGTCAGCCTGGTGAGAGAGGATCACTGGAATCATCTCAGCTGAGTCATAAGTGGCTGACTGTGATTGTGATAATGCAAACTACCACAATACAAACTAAAACTGCAAACGTTGTAACAATGAATGATTGTGTTATTGACATCCACACACACCTCTAACGCTCCTATAAGCCTGTCACACATTCCTCTGGACTGCTGGATGAAGGCTGAACTCAGAGGATGATGTCCACTTCTCAGGCGAGGCAGATCGAACTGACATGCTGGTTTTCCTGCAGCAGCTGTTCAGTGAAAGCCTCCGAAGAGGACGGGACAGATGAGCGTGGATGACACTGTGTTGACGTAGCAGCTGTGGGACATGTGCTTACTTTTAGCCATCATATTAATAACATGTCCTCTGATTAATTTCTTCCACAGACAAATTGAATCATGACATCCTCATCTTCTTCCCTTTCTGTCGGGGGAGTCATGGCAACCCCACTTTTGCAGCATCATCAGCAGAAAGCGACTGATTATAGTGAGGGGAGCATAAAACCAACGGTGGCCTCTGAAACACAAGTTGTGTCTCGGCTACTCGGCCTGATCGTTAATGCTTCAGAGACATCTATCAGACACACACGCGTGTGTGTTCACGCACATAGACAAGGGAGCAGGCTGTCACAGCAGACACAGGACTGATAACCATGCAAAGTGACAGATGTAAGATGGAACCATGTAAGAGCTTATTGACCTCTGCTCTGTTCTGGGTGCTGAGTAAATTACCCATCCATCCATCCTATGCAGCTCCCCACCAAAACAAGTCTGACTGACATTCCTGGAGTCGTCAGCACAGACAGAGACATTTTATCCATCCTTTACTGAGAAAACTATAACTAACAAAAACACAATGAAAGGCTGGTGTGAAAACTTTCACATGCAAAAGGTTTGTTGTGATTGTTCTGAATTTGCTAAATGTTAGATGATTTCATAGCTTCATATCATTTACAAAGCATCTGTATTTCAGATTTTATATAAGATATAAAGGATAAACAGCTACTGCTGAGCTGAACCTCTAAGTTTTACCACAAATATTCATCTATTGATCTGTAGTCTGTCTTCAAACACGTCTCAGTCTCTCTAGAGATTTGTTGTATATCTTTGTTTTGTTCACTCAGCCAATTTGTCATTTTCAACAAAACAACAGACTCCACCATGTCCTTTTTACTAACAAACAAAAACAAAATGGAAAAGCTGAGTCTGGAGAAACTAAGTGAACCCATCTTCATCATCATCATCATTAAAAGCTGAACTGGTTGGGTTTATTTTGAAAGGCTGCAGGAGAACGTCTTTTCTCTCTAAAGAGAATAAAGCAGCACAGCTGAGATTTTAACTGAATGAACCATAAAACCCAGAACAACGTCCTTTAAACCAGTGGATTCAGCTCTACAGAGAATCTTTCTTCCTCTGTGTGACAACAGCAGAGCGCCACGGTGGAGCGTCAGAGATCATTTCATGTTGAAGAACAATCACCCTGCTTTTTAATTTGAAGTTTTATTCTAACTGACTGCTTTCAGAAGAACTCACTGAGTCCATTTTAGATAAATTACTTCTTCAGATTTAAAAAATGACAAATAAATATAAAGATGTATAGAAAAAAATATCTTAAATCTCAGAAAATACGTTTTTATCAGGAGCTGGCTGGATATCTGCAGCTCGCAAACGTGTGAGCAACAGCCTAAACTGTAGGGACAGATTAACCAGAATATCCTAATTAATGATCTAAAACATTTTCACAAATAATTAAATAAGCATGCTGATTCCCAGTGTCATAAACTGGCTCTATGTTGCCTTGCCAGTGGGAAAAGAGCCCAGTGGCGTGTTGTGGGACTGTTGTTGTTGACATGAATCTTCAGTGGTCCTTAGGGGACCATGACAACACTCGTACTGGTAGACCAGGATATTGATCTCATTATTTAAAAAGCTAGGTGTGGAGAGGGTAATCCAACTAACAGGAACCAGGCTGCTAGCCTCACTGGGGAGGTTTACTCTACAGCAGGGGTTCACAAACTTCATAAGTGAAGGTCCAAATCTAGTTTTCAGATAAGGTCAAAGTGATGATTGTCCTTACTGCTGCTCTCCTGATAATGACTCCAACAGAGGGCGCTGGTCACACTCTGAGCCTGCAGGACTGCATGAGCTGTCTTTTAGCCCTTAGCAGACTAGCTAACATCCACATTAAGTCAGACGCGTGAAGTGTGCCAATGCTGTATCAGAAACACACTGGCTGTCTTTATGTTGGGCTTCAGAGAAAATATTGAATTTAATGAACCATTTAGTGAGAAGAATGAATCTGTTTTCTGAAGTAAACATATACTTCATTGTGTACCAATGCATTTCTAGTATAATGTGCAGGCTAGGTCTGGATCATGATAAACGTTTTAGACTTTGATCTGATTCAATAAACCAGACTTTTGCCTTTGCAGAGTTTCAGAGAGGGTTATGGGAGTTTAGCAGACCTGTGCACATAGTTTAGAGACTTTGAGGTATTTGTGGGGCATGATATCGATGTTTATGGTACCAGAGTTACTTTAACTGTTTATCTGATCTTGGTGTGATCCAAGAGATGTGTTCACATCCTCTGCACACATTTGTACTGTCCTGCAAAAGTTGGACTTTGCCAAGACTCTTTTTGAGATGTTCACAGACATGATTTTAAGGTGTGCAGAGAAGGCTGTTTGACTTGGTAACCACACGGTAATGTCTTCACTTCAGATGATGTGTTTCTGTTTAAATCTTCAACTCATGACTTTAAATGTGGAGTGGAGTGGCTCAGTCCTGGGTGTGAAGAAGCCAAGATAAGAATCAGTTCTCTGCTTTAAGTCTGAGGCTGTGGTTCTTGATTGGAAAAAGATGAAATGTGGTATGAATCATGCCAAAAGGATACAATCTCAAATACAAGCAGCTGAAAAAGTTTCAACTTTGAGGTGGTTGGGCCAGCCTCAGAGACATCAAGGACTCAGAGGAAAACTTTGTCAAATCAAAAATGAGTTAACTAAATGATTCAGGTAACAGACACCTGATGACAGATGTCTCCCTTTGGAGGTACTTCAGACTGGAAGGAGGACTCTGGAACTTGCTGGAGGGATTATAAATACACCACCTGGCCTGGGAATTCTGCAGGATCCTCTTGGTAAAGCTAGATAATTTCACTGGGGAGAGGGATGTCTGGTTTCCTCTAGACCTGTTGCCTCTGCAAGCCAACTTTGAATAATTGGACCAAAATTGACAGAAATAATAAAGAGAGCAGACAGATCTTTGAATCATATGCAGGAGGATTGTGGTAAAATGTCACCCATCCATCTTTAGCTACTTATCCAGGACTTGAATCCTATAGAGCAACACCAAAAGCTCCCAGCTACCTCCTCTAGTTTATTCAGAGGGACACCAAGGTGTTGTTATGGAAAGCCTTTTTAGTCAAATTTAAATAAATAAATGCCTCCTTGAAATAAAAATAAAAATGAAAAAACATTTTTTTAATGGGGAGCTTTTTTGGGGGGTCAGTTTTATTTCTGTATTTATTTGTGTATTTTTCATTTTTCCATTTTATAATGGCGGTTTATTTTGTGACACTCATTTTCAGCCGAGTAGCTCATGTTGTTTATTGTTTCCAATGGACGGCGTTACCGCTGCACACTGTGGTGGAGCAGAACGTGGTTAAACATCCATCCTCTTGCTGATTTTAGCAAGACATGAAAAAGAGCACATCTGGATGGCAGCACATGTAGCTTCAGAACATGTACATATCTCTCTCTATAATATATAAACTGATGAATCGGTGCCTTGTGTCTTGTAAGGTTACACTCCACCTTTAAATCTTGAATCCTGAGGGGATGGCTGAAGCTACTGTGGATTTTTCTGCATCCTACAGTGTCTGCATTGAGCAGCAGTGTTAATGATCTACAGGGATCATGTGGATAAAGTTTCATTCATGATGCAGACAAACAGCTGGCTGAGCTAAATGATATATGCTCAGCATTTAAAAGTCATCTGATAGTGAGATAAGGAGCTTGAACAGCTTCATGTTTTGGTCCGGGGTAATGATTCTGTCAATATCAATAGAGCACAGCAAACACAGAGCTATTGGCAGAACAGATCACTGATCGATTAAGTGGCCTCCACCAGTTAGCTGATCAAAGATGCGTGGTTGTTGTATTCAGTGGTTTGTTATGAGTAAAAAACAACTTTGAATAATTTAATGAAAACACGTCTTGTAGCGATGAGGTTGTGCTATCTCCATCAGCTCTCAGAACATAAAGATTTCATCAATAAATGTATAAAGTGTTAGTGGACACCATAATGGAGAAAAGCAATGTAACTTGTAGTTATTGAATATACAAAACAAACTGTAAATAAATGGTACCGGCGCTCCGTGGCTGCTCAATGTGCCGACTAGTCACTGCTTCCTGGCTTGTCTTGATGTTTGCATTAAAACTTAATGCTGTGCCTCCAGTTAACTTTAAGACCTCAGATGTGTCACTTTGTTTTTCTGTCACTTCAGAGCTTCTCTTCGGTCCAATAATGCAGATTAACCAGAAGCACACAAAGTAAATTAGACACCTTTAATAAACTGATAGATACCTCGATGATCACTTGCTTTTACTGAGATGTTTAAAAGCATCTCCCAGCTGATGATGATGATGATGATGATGCAGTATCCGTGAAGCCTCTTGAGCCATCAAATATTGAAGTGGAGTTCATTAAAAATGCAGGAGGTTAACGATATTGTGTTATTTCTCTGATCTGTCTCTGACTAATCATCTTTAAAAGGCCAACAGAACCAACCCTTCCCAAGTCAGACACTCGTCCTTCAGAATCAGTGCTTTAAACTCATCCAGTATGCAAAGAGAAAACATGGAAGTTTACAGCTTATAGACTAACTGTAGGTTACTTTTATTATGTTGACGTAATATTAGAGGTTTACGCTGAATAGTTGTAATATTTTGACCTCGCTCTTTGTTGAATAGATCCTTGTTTTGTCATTAAAACTGTTCAGACCACCCAGAATATGATCAGAAATCATTGGAGGGCCCTGGTTGTCCAACATATTCTCACCAGCTCTTGTGTGTTTCATAATTAAACACGGGACTCCTGACTGTGAGCAGAGTTTCCCTCGGACACTAACATAATTAACGTCATGTTCTCGACGTAGACGGCGAGGAGGGATTACATCAGATTTCATCATTTAGAAGAACTCATGATCCAGGTGCACACCCTTTACTGCTCATTGAGGTTTTTTCCTCCACTAGCTGATGTTTAAGTTGTTGAAGTAGTGGACTGTGCTTGTTGAGGTGTTGACCTGCAAAAAGTCTTCATGCCGGTGGCTTCTGTTAATACCAAGTGAAGGCTAAGTCACACCGCCTCCGTAACGGATGTGGTCCGGGTTCTGTACGGCATCCATAAGGGTGAAAAAACTTTGAGTCCAATCAGAGCATTCACACCGGAAAGTGCAGTCGCGGAGCTCCGTTAACTTTCTGCATCAAGTCTATTTTTTCTGGATGCTGCGTCCAGCTTTTCATGAAGAAATCACACGAAACAGACAGGAAGTGAGACGCAAACCAACGAGGTGTATCCGGTATATTATTATTATTATCAAAATAAAATCTTTAGCTACAATTTGGATATTTAAAAGACAAAAAAACAGCATAAGACTTAATTAAACTACTGTATATAAAAAGTGTACTTACCCATTGTAGAACAAGCCAAGTGAATAAATAATCCTCAACAAAAGTACGAGAAGATGAGTGTGGCATTTGTTTACCGACTCCTGTATACACAGGTAATTGTTATCGTGCAATCTCGCGTGAACCACCTGGTGCTCTCTCTGGAGCAAGTTTGTGGAGACGTTCTGCACACAAACCGCAGGCTGTGTGAATTGCAGCCCGTAAGTAAGCGGAACCCGGACCGCATCCGTCACAGACCCGGTGTGAACTACATAGGTGTTAAGTTTTACCCAGCAGTGCATCAAACTGCTCTGTGGTCATAATGTTGTGGCTGATTGGTTCATCTCTTCATGTGTTTAAAACTTCTTCCTGCCGTCTTTAAAGCAGTCGACACCGTGACTGTGCCTCTTTGATTATCGGTTCGAGCTGCAGCTGTAATTATACGCCCCTGACTTCATGCATATTTAGACATTACACCTCATTACACTCATCCACAAGTTTCACTTTCTCCTCTATTAAATGTGCCTGCTGTTCAATACAGTTAAACACTACACTCTCAGGCTGTACATGACGTTGAGGAGAATGACAGAAGTGCATTTGAAGTGCAAATGTCCTTTCACTTCTAATTTTGATCTCATCTCACTCGTCCTCCCATGTCCCGACCTCTGTCTTCTTCACTCAGAAATCCATTTCTTTCTCTTTTATTCCCTTTTCTATTGCTCTCTTTCTCCCACTATAACAAAAGTTGTGAATAAAAATTCTAATGAAGACCTGTGAGAATTCACATTCGTGCGTCACCATAAAGGTCTGCGGGCATAAATAGAAAGAGGGATGAGCTGACGGGAAGAGATTTGCAGCTGAAGATAAGCATCATTAATAAGATGTTTGACCAACTTCAAAATACTCATTCTGAGAAGAAAATACATCTGATGTGAAATAACAGAGTGAAGTACCCATAAAGCAGCTGCTAGATCCTGTAAAACAACTAAAGCGGTTATGATTCTCCAACACAAGAGGGTTTTTTGTCTTTTGTAAATTTTTATTATGATACATCTCAGGATTGCTGTTTCTGGACTGTTGTGATGACGGATAAATCCTCAAAGCTAAACAGTTCAGATGTTGATGAGACACAACCAGCAGGCCTTGGTCACATGACCTTAGGGACCTGCTAGAAACAGACAAATATAGAAGCTTTTTGATGTCTGCTGGTGCTTGATCATTCAAAGCCCTATAGGTGTGAACCAAGATGTTGAAATGTACGCTGGAGTGGATGAAGAGCTGGACCAGTGGTGTGGCATGACAGAACTTCTGTGACTTACTCAGAAGTCTGGCAGCAGTGATCTTCAGACGGCCCAAGGATGTTTTTTTTTTAGGCAGGTGAATAATGAGTTAATCCGATCTTGATGAAACAAAAGCATGAACAACAATTTCCAGTTCTGTTCATGAGATAATACAGAGACTGAAGGTTTAGCAAAACCAGAGTCAGTGTTCACCCCAAAGTTCCTAATGGAAGACTTGGAATGAACGGCTAAAGGACTGAAAGTTGCTTTTCTGGAGCAGAAACTAGAATTTCAGGTTTTGAGAAAAGTTGGAGAAAATTTGGGGCCATCCAGCTTTTTACATGCATGAAAGACCTGCAGTTTAAATATCTCATGATGCTTAAAGGAGATGTATAACTGGATGTCATCAGAGTAGCAGTGATAGGAGACATTTTTAACAGTGTTAAAATTGTGCTGAAGAGGGAGCGTGTAAACCAGAAATAATAAGGGCCCCAAACGAGAACCCTGAGGTACACCAACATGAAGTCGGCCTCAGGAAGACCTAAAGTTTGAAGTAGCCACACAGAATGTATGACCAGAAAGATATGAAGAAAACAACTGGCAGATCCTGATACTCCGGCCCAATACGTCAACCTGTCAAACAAGATCTGGTGATCAAGTAAAGCTGAGGTCAGGTCCAACATAATGATGACAGATCAGTTTCCTGTATCTCTTTTCCTTTTTTGAATGATTTTTTTATGGAATCCTGATTGAATTTGATCAAGAAGGTTGTGTTTATCAAAGCAGCAGTTACTGTAGTTACTTAGCAACAATCTTCTCAATAATTTTGGTAAGAAATGATAATTTAGAGATGCCCAGGAGAGAAAGGTCTAGATCCGGCTTTTTAGAAGAAGGTGGATGACGGCATTCTTGACACAAACCGGGACTTGACCAGAGGCATTTGCTATGGTGTGTATACAGGGACAACAGGCCAAAAAACCTCTTTAAACAGGGAAAAAATGTCTGAACAGCAAGAGGAGGCTTATAGAGCCATTAACCTGGTTAGTTCAGGCAAACGGAAACAAGATCTAAAATAACAGGTCAGAGACTGAACTAAAACATGGTCAATGTATGTTTCCTGCATCTATCATATACAATATTACATCATCGGCAAACTGTTTTCAGTCAGTTTTGGGATTAGTTGAACCTGGTGAACATTGAACTGGTGGTACAGGCCAAGTAGACACAAGAGGAGCAGATAAAAATAAACCAAATGTGTTGATTAGAGATGAAGTGAAGGTGGCAAAATGAGGAGCTACAAAAGACATTTGGGGTGTCAAGAGCAGGCGATACATCAAGTAATTAACAGAAAACCAGAGTTAAAACACAAGAGAACAAAAACAGGTCAAACGATAACATGTTTAGAAGATTTGAAGTGGAAAGATCATGAACAATCAATATCCTACCTGTTGCAGGTGAGGTCTGGAGCGATGATATAACAAAGTTCAAGTGGGTCCAGGACTAGAGTGGTTTGGTCCAAAAAAAGGCACCATGAAGGACACCAAAATAAAACCAAACTGATCAGTGGAGACCTAGATTTAACCCCCCACTGCTGCTAGCCCCAGCAGCTATTCTTGAAGAAAATTATTTATTTATTTATGTAGGGAAACTGATTCCTCCTCTTCTTCTAATTTATGGTTTCTTTTTTTCACAGGCTTCATCTCTCAATCTAGGTTTGATTTTTTTCTCGTTTAAGAAATTGTGAAGGAGATTTGGGTGAACTAAATGATCAGAGACTAACCAATGACCCCAAGTCTGGCTGCTGTGATGGAAGCTGCTACAGAGATGTTATCGTCCTCTCTTCCTAATTAACAACCCCAGTGCAGGTTGCGTTTGGCCTTCGTTGCTCCATCGACACTTTCTTTAAACTCGTTTTACGAGCGCTGACGAACATCACAGCACAATCTCTTTTCTGACATGACAATCAACACAAGCAATTTGCATGTTTCCCCTCATTTATAAAGTAAAATAAATCTCTCAGCAGAGCTGCAGTGTTAACTGTTGAACCCATGATTTATTTAGAACATTAATCAGTAATTCATTGTGTGCCAAATTTGAAGTTATAATCAGGGATATTGTTCTAATTGCATGATGGGAAGTTCAAGCTTTTGATGTAGATTTGCCTCTGGATCTAAAGCTAGAATATTTTATTCAGTTTCTGTGAAAATGATCTGCCTCAGATAATTATCTGGTCAAAGCAGATCTTTATCTCATTTCAGAGTCACTGCTGTACGTTTGGCTGTGAAGGTACTTGTTTATATGAAGAATCTTTTGCCTTTGTAAATGCCTCAAATGGTCCAAAACCTGGCCATTGCTAGTTATGTCATTTTTTATTAATTAAAACATTTATATTTCATTGTAAGTGGCATAGAAATTAAATGAGATGAAAAAGGTTTGAGTGCAGTACTGATAAATGTATTTTTTATTTGTTTTTAATAAAAAATATCCAGGTGTTTTATAAATTTGCACCAGTCAGCAGATTTCCTGAGTGTTAACTATTATATATAAAAGTAATTATATAATATTATCAACTATTAATTTCAAAAAGAGTAAACATTCAAAATAGAGAAAGAGTAAAGAATAAATACAATGTAACAGTAAATAATAATCATAATCATCATCATCATAAATGGATAAATATTGAGAATAAGGATGATGATGATGATGATGATGATGATGATGATGATGATGATGATGATGATGATGATGATGATGATGATGATGATGATGATTGCAATAAAGTTAGAAAAGGAAATAAATTGTCAAAAATAAAAAAGTCATATATTTAGCTTTTTTCCCACACCCTATGGCCCTGCTGTCCCCAGATGATGAATTGTTTAGTCCGTTTTTATAGTATATAAAATGTGAGGCCAGTTGTGAACTAATTTAATAAAATATTAGCAGCAATACTGGCTACATTTTGCTTCAAATAACGTTAAACCCAAATATTTAAAATCAATTCTAAATATGAAGAAATATAAATTTAAAGGGTCCGTTTTAAACTACAGTTCATCTAAATAACAGGCAGGTGAAGAGATCCCCAATCTAAGGTAGGCATCATGACAAGCTAAAGATTTATTTGAAAAATGTTTACATGTAATCATTTACTGTATATGTAGATTTTAAACATTTGATTCAAAATTATTATTTTGATTTATGTTGAAACATTTAAACATAACATTGTAATTTCCTAAATGAATGTGATGAAAGAGTGACTTACTAACTTTACACCCATCATTATTAACATCAGCAGATAAATGTCACAAAATGTAACTGTTCTACACTAAAAGTGACAAAAATGTAAACTGTATTACATTTTAATTGGTGCCAAGATAAGTCATGAGAAAGACTCAAACCCAAGCAGACTTACAGGCTGGGGATATCTTTAATTTAAGGCCTTGATGTTGTTCAGGATTCTTCTGGAGGAGGGACTCTGAAAGGCTTGGGCGGAGGGGGGGGGGGCTGTATTTCTAGAAATTTTTGCAAAAATGTCATCAAGTTAGCTAAAGTCAGGGGTCTAAATGGAGAAGAGAAGTTAGTTAAACATAAAAGAACCACTGAGGTGAGATAAGTACTTGATGTAGAAGCAGCATCGTGATCTGACAGCACATGGCTGCAGCAACAGGTACTTATGGAGGTGGTGGTTGACATGCAGCTGCTGTGAGCCAAACCTCACACTCCTCATGCTCCAGCCTCATAATTAAGCTCAAACACAAAATATAAGAAGAGCAGGACTGGCAATGTGAAAAAACAGCTTACATATTTAATCATCTCAAAGCTTTAATAAAGAGCACAAACCAGAGAACGTTCAGCAATGCTGCACGATTTTAAAATTCAAATAACTTGGTTTTTTTTACTGATATGACTTTCAGAGACAAAGATCGACACATACAAGTCGATGTATCAAATCAAAACAAAACCTAAATTTGATCAATAAAAACATTAAAGACATTAGTTTCATCTTCAGACAAACACAATACTCTCTCAGATGTGACCATCATGACTTTGAAAGAGATTTTCTTGCACCTACAGAAGCACCATTAGTTCTTCAAGCCTTTTTAAAGCAAACACCCCCCGACTGCTTGAGATAGAGCCATCTGGGAGATGGGCGGCTTGGCTCCTGTGAGATCGTCTGTCAAGCTTTAGTGCTGCCTCTCGCTTTTGGCTTAATCTCTGCGGGAATCTCTGTAGATTCAGGTTGCTTTTCTCATCTTCTTGTTTTCATTCTAACTTGGCAACCTATGTCCCACTTAGCTGAATATTGAGTTACTTGTTTGGATAATGGTGACTTTGCACAAGTATATGTCTCACTTACTGACATCTTTGTGTCCCTCTGTGCAGGATAATGCACATACAAGCTTTGCAGAGATTAGGAGTTGGCGTGGTGCGTAGAGGTTTATCTCGTGTCTCTGAGTAGACCTGTGATGAACCGGTTCTGTAATGGGTTTACACCAAAACAGGTCTGGATCAAAACACTTTTGTTAGACGTCACTGTAAACAGGAGATAGTTATATTGTGTTGGTCTAAATATAAGACAATCCCCTATTTTCAAAAAGTACTTCATGGAAAATACATTTTTATTAACAATTTTATTTAGACAATATTTTATTTAAAAAAAAAGACATATAGCATTTTCTTAAATATGAAATGCTTTATACCATAAAAATAACCTGTAAGTGACTTAATGTAATATTATGGGCAGCCCTACGTTTCTTTTTCAATGATGTTCTCACAGACTCATCTGTCTGGTTCGTTGAAGCGACAGCTCTTAGGACACCGGTTAGCTTTTTGGCGACTGCTAGCATTTAGCAGCTTTCTTTCGGGGTGCTCCATCTCCTAATATTAACCTCTGACACTCTGAGGTGTTTGCTGACTCCGCTGCATTGATCACCGTGAGCTTAACGTCTGCATCCTGACTCCTCCTCAGTTGCTGGTTCATTTCCCAACTGTTAAACCACTCTGTTACCGTACTCCTTGATGTATGTGTGCAGCTAAATTTGGGCCATGAGCAAGCATTGGCTGGCGTGAAAGCAGCTGTTTAGGGTCACTTTAATTCATTTCACTCGTTATTGACATGTGAAAGTCTCGACCCTGAATATTAAACACTTATTTTACAAAAAAATGCTATCATATATTCAAACTAATGCAGTATATATGTATACATCCTAAGGGTTGCGTTAATAGAATATTTTCCTTCATTGACTGTTTTTTTGAACCATGACAGTAAAATCTAATGACCATCTGTCATTTTGACAGATTGCAATTACCACCCCTGACCACTTGGTGGCGAGGGAGCAGATTAATTAGTTGTTTTGTTGGGAGACGTAGACATACCAACAAGAGTACTAGAACCAGACGTTCAGTTAGTAGGTACATCTATGTCTACGGATAAAAATACATTTAGCATTTGTGTGTTTGTGTCTCTGAGGAAATCTTCTTGTCATTGTGAAGTTCCTTCCATTTAGGATTGAATTATCTGAAATTTGGTGGAAATCCAAAAGTAATTGTGCAGCTGATCTCATGTTGTCAAACATAACTAATCAAGCATTTCCAGAAAAGTGAGTACATGCCAGGTTATTTTCAGAAAATAGAGAAAGAGACCTGCAGAAAGACGAGAGCGAGGGACTAGACATTCCTAAATGCTAATACGTGATGAGGGTCCAGGTGTACAGGAGACAGGCAGGGGAACCATCTGTTCACCCAGACAGAGCATGCCAAATAGGAAATGTTCATTATGATTCAGAGGCATACCATGCATACTGTATTTCAGTTTGGCCTGGGGCTTTGTACATCCATATGCAGTAAGCTGATAGCTTGTTGTGTGTGTGTGTGTGTGCGTGCGTGCGTGCGTGCGTGTGTGTGTGTGTGTGTGTGTGTGTGTGTGTGTGTGTGTGTGTGTGTGTGTGTGTGTGTGTGTGTGTGTGTGTGTGTGTGTGTGTGTGTTTGCTTGACCGGTGGTATGTTTGCCCACATAAGTGACCGTATGGATTTCAGTGTTGCTGCCGTGGCTGTGTGACCAATTCCTTCATGCCAGCTCTGGGTAGCATCATTAATGCCACATGAATGCAATTAGATTGTGTTAATGTGGAGAATAAATAAAGTCATTTTATCCTGTCAGAAGTGTAAAATTAGTTTGAATCTTCCAGATTCAGCCTTCACGTTTACATATCTGTAACTGTGTAATTACTTTAATGATCATCTTTCAGGACAGCCCCTGGAGAGATTTATGACTGAATATTCAAACGTTGGAGAGGAAAATTTAAGGCAGAGCAGCTCAATATCTGATCACTGGTGGAAGCATGTCTTGATTAAAGGCAGTAATAAAGCTCAGGATGGTAGCTGTATGCTGTAGAAGAGGACTCTTTCTGTTTAACTGAATAATTGATTTCCTGTTAATGGAATGTGTGCTTTGTATGTGAGGATTAACTGATGCTTACCTATTTACAGACGTGAAAGATGTGAATGGATTGGTAGAACTGTACCAGGGGTTCAAATCCAGACACATCAGTTCATTACGTATTTGTACCAATAAAGTCCGATCACACCAAACCTCTGCAAGTAGTTTTGTTTCTTCAGACTTTCAGCTGTAAAAAATATATGTAAAGTTAAACAGTGTAGATACATTTGGATTTAAATCTTTTGTAGGATACGGTGCACAACTCTTCCTCTGCTGCCATTTCTGCTTTTTAGCTGGATTGAGTCTGCTTTAGCAACACCTGCTGTTCAAAAAGAAAACTGCAGCGGTACCAGGACAACCATCAAAACCAGTCTGAAAGTGAGCTTCACATCACTGTTTTATTCTTCACTTAAAGTTTTTAGTCTGCTACTGAAACACAAAAAGTGAGTGATGATGTGTCTGTGTTGATCAATAACATATCATGAACCACTGGATGGGTTTTAATAAAACTATAACATCCAAGATGGCTGCCACTGCTAACTGAAATGAGTAAACATAAATGGCTACAACTCAGTGAGTTTTACATATATTGAGCTGAAATTTCACAGGGTTGTAGCAGAGAGTGACTCACAACACAGACTGAAAGTGATAACAGATAGAACAAACCCTCGTGATTTTGCATGACATTGTGTATGTCGTTATTGTTTAGGATATGACAAAACCAACAATAACTTAATAATTTCTGAATATAAAAAAAATCAAAGTTTACGGTAACACACTTTAAGCTAGAGTATTAACATTGATCTCATTGTTTGTTGAGGTGGAAACTTGATCAGTTTCCTATTTGACACCACTCTGCAGCCCTCAGCTGGCCAGACACTGACCACTGAACAGTTTTGTGGAGCGGGTAGTGGGCGAAGTCTCTACCTGCTTTACAGCAGGTGGGGCAGTGGTCAGGATTATATCAATAATAATCAGACTTTATTAGCTGAGACGGGACCCACAAGGACCTTTACTGTGGTTACTCTGCTCTTTCAAATACTCAACTATAAAGAGAGATATAAACATATTGCTACGTAATAATGTAGCAATGTAACCACAAAACCGTTTTCATCTGCCTCTGTACAACAAAATGCTCTCAGTTTGCCACAGTAGGCAAGGGAAATGCCTATAAACGTAAGTTTTTGGAGTTCATCTGTTTGTGAATCAAACTAGAGATTATTACTCCATCTGTTCATTTTTACAGATTAAAATAATCAATAATCACACATTAAAAAATGTAAAATACAACACCTTGTCTGATGACATCATAAGCTGAAAAGCTGATGGGAGCAACAGCTGCGTGCGATTTACGACAGTTGAAATTCCACTTTCAACCAGTAGGGGGCTACGCAGGAAAGTTTCTCAGTGTTACTTTAAACTTCTGCAGGTAATTTGCTTTATTCAAGAAATCCTAAGCCTTTAACTTTAGGGACAGTTGTATAGTGTTGTGTCGAATCAGCTGCTAGTTTCTGTACAGGTCAGATTAAACTCTGACACTGGGCGCATCAGAAGCATGAAGGTTTAAAATTCAGCTGCTGTCTCTGTTTTTCATGATCTCCCCAAACAGAATGGGATTTCCAGTTTCCTCCCACATTATGTTCAACCCTAATGTGTGAGAATGGCCTTATTTCCCTCTATGTGGCCTTTTGAAGGACTGGCGACCTGCACGGTGTGCCCCGCCTCTCACTCAGTGACTACTGTAGGACGACTCCATCTCTCCTAAATTCTCACGTATACTTCCCACTTTATTTCTTGATGTGCTCGGATTTTTCTGCCAATGTGAAGAGTGTTTTTGTGTAAATGGAATCAATATTAGGTCTTCTTGCTGTCTAATTGGCCTTATGTTTACATCTGTCAGGACTGATTATCTGACATAGTCTGAGATGAGGTCTTAAAACAACTTTATTCTCCACAATTTCACAGCTGGTAATGTGAACATTTTTAATAAACATTTACTTCACTGTTAGTTTTGCATTATATGTTTGTTTTGGGGCAGAAATCAGAAATTCCTGCCAGACTTGACACCTGGATGCAGAGGAAATATTACATTTCTCATTCCTGGTGACATTTATCCTGATTAAAAGCAGTAGAATTCCATGTAATTGACCATGCAATGCAAAATTAAGAATGATGTATTGGAAGGCTTATAAATTAACACTCAAATTAAACACTTTAAATTTGAATTTGAGCTATTTCAAGATTGCAGCAAAACACTATTTAGCCTTAGCTGCACACAAACTACTGCCTATAGGAAATGCTAGTTCTACTAAATTAGGCCATTCAGGAAACTATGCACATTTGGTAAGATAGTAAATATTTATAACTTTCACTCACAAATTTCAAAAAGGCATAAAAATCCTTTTAAGGTTTAGCACAGGGTCTTTTACTTTGAAAACATCTGGATTTTCTGCTATCCTGCTTGTGTCATCCAGCTAAAAACACACTTATCAACAATATTTGTGGCAACTGGACCCTGACAAATGTAGAATTCACTGATCAAATCTCCTTTGAGCCTGAAGTTCTGACAATATTCTGCACATATCTGGATGATTCAACAAGCTGTCTGACTCTAGAAATGTTTACAGCTTCTCACTATCTGCTCACCTGCTCCGTGAAGAGAGTTTGCTCTGCACTAATTAGCAGAAGTGTTATTCCTGCACTTTTCTAGGTGTTGAAAACAAACAAGGCAGAGTTTTTCCCTCCTATCGCTGTAGACATTATGCTCAGGCATGGTTTAGGTGTAAACATGTTTTTTCAGACATTTTTAAAGATAGATTTTCTCATAAAGATGACCAGATTTTAAAAGATGCTACAAAAACAGAACAATTATAAGATATAATAATAATTTAATATATGTTCATGTCTGGTCACTGTAATGATAAAGCAGTGTTTGGCAGATCTTGATAATCAGCTGTCGGTGAGCCTTTTTAGTTTCTGACTTCATCCTTAAACCGCTGTCTCTGCACCACCCAGACAGAATCTGTCGATCAGCACCGTGAGGCATTTTCAAACCCGTCGTGACTCCATTTGACACCCTGGGAATGAGAAGGGTTGGTCCTTTACTGTCAGAGCTATTTCTCTTTCTGCTCAGCTTCCTGCACTACCTTCTCATTCTGTTTAGTCCCACTGAACAGAACAGAGGGGAAAGGGGATCTTTGAAACACGTCAGTGCAACGTACAGGTCTGACAAATATTTGATGGTATTTAGGAGACAGACTGAATCTGTCATCGCAGCAATGGTTAAAAAGAAACAAAGTAAATCAAAACTGGTGTTAAACCGAATAAAATATTATTATTTTAAAACCATAATTGATGGTGTGTAAAATTCAGCCATGGACACAAGTTCAGAGAATAGCACAAATGTTATATTATTAAGGTTTCATCAAATCAGCCATCTCAGATTTTAAAGGAATAATCACATCATGGACTGGAACCACGGGAAAATCATGAAATCAGAAAACAACGGGTACAAGCGTTGATCAGGGAGGTCATCGAGATCAGGAAACGAGCCTATTGGACAGTGAACAGGAGCTCAGCTCTCTCACACCTGGGATTCCTTCATCCAGAGACTGTCTAGTGGAGGTGGGTGGGGTTAGCTGGGTTGGTCACGCCCATTATTAAAACAGCTGAAGCTGTCAAGCTAAATCTTACAAAAAGTCCCTGAAAATTAAAAGTCCAAATAATTATTGAAGACACGATCAACCTTCCAAAGCAATAACACAAATATTAGTAGTCCTAAAATTTGCTGCCTGAATGTA
This sequence comes from Callopanchax toddi, assembly GCA_006937965.1. Lineage (NCBI taxonomy): Eukaryota > Metazoa > Chordata > Actinopteri > Cyprinodontiformes > Nothobranchiidae > Callopanchax > Callopanchax toddi. The sequence goes on along the minus strand of SSNR01000511.1, from coordinate 296,806 downwards.
AAGAGTGATTAGCTGAACTACAATCTGAATCTGATCCCAAAACTCATTCCTGCTGAAAAGAAGGCTTCAGGGTGCCCAAGGAGGTCCAGCAGCATCAGGACCGTTTTCTAAAGTTGATCCAGCTGTGGGATCCATCAGTCAGAGTTTGATCAGGAATGGTGGCAGGTAGGTGTGAGTGCATCTGCAGAGTTTTTGAGGACGGACTGGTGTTGAGAAGAGTAGCAAATAAGTCACTTCTCTTCAGACAAACCATCAGGGACAGACTGGTGTTCTTCTGATATAGGTCTAGGGAATGGACTGCTGAGGACTGGGTGAAAATACTTTTCTCTGATTGGTCAGAGCATCTGATGAAAGGATTATTTAGAGATAGCTCATGGAGGTCTACTCCTGTAGGACATGTTTTCGTGCGGGTCGTGCGTCACTGGTTCCAGCGGATTTATTTATTTATTTGTTTACCTGAGAGGTGATGTTGGGGAAGTCTTATTTTTCAGGACATACTTTTCTACAATATTTCACCACGTGGTTAATGGTCAGACTGGTTAAACCGTGAAACGCTCGCTGAAACCATCACTCCTCGCCGACTGTCGCTACTCCTGGTAACTATGGTCGTAAACAGGTTATGACATCATCTTGGAGACCTACCCGCTCCTCAAAACAGTTTAGTGCTGTATCTGTCCAGTAGAGGGGTGTAGAGCGGTGGCAAATATGAAAATGGTCAAGTTTAACTCAAAAATCAATTAGATCCATTTTAATGCTCTAGCTTAAAGTGTAAAAAACTACTTATTGTTGCTTTAACTTTGTCTTGAAGTCCTGAAAAATAAGAACCAACTCAGTAACATCAACTCTTTTCCTGTACCTGTCAATAAAAGCTATTGAAACTTGTCAGACGTTTACTTCAGCAAACCATAGAAACAGCTAAGGTCTAAAAACACTGAAACTGAAAACTGTGTGGAAACTAAAACTTGTGTCATTCTCTAAACTTTAGTCCACGGCTGTAGATGTAGGAAAACCATTTTATGTGTGAGGAACATTAAATACAATTGCTGAACTTCCTCTCGCCTCCCATCAACACCTCTTTTGGATTGAACAGAGTAACTTGGTGCTGATTCAATTTACTAATCAATAGTTTCCAGCTCTGACTTCCTCAGCAGCATCTGTGACCACAGTGAATCATCGCTCTTATTTCTCGCCCCCCCCTGCAGTCTGCTTGGACACGTTTCCTCTGGTAATGGCCAAATCCGTGTCACAAAACTGCTCTGAACTCTCACAGAGTCATCGCTGCCAAAGTCCACTTACGTCTAATAAATTATACATCATGTGGGAGGGAGGGAGAGACGGAGGATTGTGTGTGTGTGTGTTGGAAAAATCATTAAATCCCCCGCTGCCTTCAGCATTCAACAAGTGTTAAGGAACGGGTGACAAGCCAAGAAAGCAATATGAAAAGAGAGGAGAGAGGAAATGTCCATGGTGTGATGAGTTGAGTTAACTGACACTGATTTCTTGTGTAACGTGGGGTGTGAGACAGGAGACAGCACTCTGCCTGTCGACTGCATGTCTGTCATTCATTCAAATTCATCACAGCTGACAGGAGAAACACTATGACACAGATCAGCAGTGACATAACAGAGCAGGCTGCTTTCTGCTGTAGTCACACTTTAACGGGGTTTTAATATTTATTTTGCTGCAGAATTTGTTATAAAAGTTGAAGTCACAGTGATTTTTTTTACTAGTCTTAAACTTTTCTCCTGAGATTGCAGGACTAAACAACAGGCAACCAGATAAATTAGGACACATTTAAGTTCAACATGGTATGTGAATTCTGTGTTACATAATAGACTGACTATGATCTGCAGACATGCACTTCCTTCAGCAAAGATAATGATGATGTCATCACTGGTGGCCAGTGTTCGGCTAGTTTGTTCTGGTTTTGTTACGACTGCAGAAATCAATAGTCTTTGCTTCTGATAGTGGAAATGGTTTTTTTATTAGCCAGTTCTTTCCGATGTTACTGGAACACAAACAGAACACTGATATGTTAGAGAGCGTCTTCATTTTCACACAAATAAACACAGAGAGAGATTCCTCAATGAAAACAGGGGATTCCAGAAAGTGAGTCAATAAGTCAGAGTTTTCCTTTAATTCTGTTCTGTTGTTATTATTATTATTATTATTATTAGTAGTAGTAGTAGTAGTAGTAGTAGTAGTAGTAGTAGTAGTAGTACTAGTAGTAGTATTAGTATAATCATCATCATCATTAGGAAATGTATTTAAATTTAAATCATTAAAATTATTTAATTAAGGAATATAATATAATATAATAATATAATATGATATAATAAATATAATATAATATAATACAATTAATATAATATAATATAATATAATTAATATAATATAATATAATATAATATAATATAATATAATATAATATAATACAATTAATATAATATAATATAATTAATATAATATAATATAATATAATATAATATAATATAATCAATATAATATAATATAATGTAATGTAATATAATATAATATAATATAATATAATATAATATAATACAATTAATATAATATAATATAATTAATATAATATAATATAATATAATATAATATAATATAATATAATATAATATAATATAATATAATATAATATAATATAATGTAATGTAATATAATATAATATAATATAATATAATATAATATAATATAATATAATATAATAATATCCCTAGGCCCCGCCTCTCGCCCCTTGACCGCTGGAGATAGGCACCAGCTCTCCCGCGACCCTCTGTGGAGGATTAAGCGGCTACAGAAAATGGATGGATGGATGGGTGGAATATCCCTAGGTCAGATAATAAATTCACCTAACTCTACCTAATTCATCACCACCTTTTACATTAAATGCTACAACAGGAAGTGCAGGTAAATGAATGGAAATTTAAACCTACTCACCTGATCGTATTCTCCATCAGCTTGAAGGGGAACCTCCTGTGATCAGTGTTGTTGCCATGACAATGTCATGGTCATCAAGGTATCCTCTGATGGTGTTTTAATTGTACTTGTGCTCAGACTTAAGTCAGGGTGAAGATACTCAGATCTGTCAGGGCTTTAAGCACTTTGTCCCCAGAGGCCTCTGCAGTCTGGCCCTGAACACATGCAGAGATTTCCAGGTGTCTGTACTGAAAGCATCCGATCCATTTTGACATGAAAACAAAGCCACCTGTAAAGTCTGCCTTATTATAGCCTGATCACACAAAGCAACAAAGAATATAAATAATGTTCTCTAGATCAATGCTTTCACTCAGAGTTTAGACAAGCTGTGCTCAAACTAAACGTTTATAACAGAGATAATCTAGTTCAAGGTGCTCAAACATCACTGAACTGAATTACTTTTGAATAACTTTCATAGTTAAATGACTTTAAGAAAGCATATTATGTTTTAGAGTTTTAAACTAAGATAATAGTTATGTTGAGAAATGTTTCTGCTGTTTTGGTTAAATCTGAAAAATGTAAAATCTCAATAAATATAACAAAGATCTTGTGTGATCTGCGACTTCCAGATGTTTTAACTCGGTATCTGTAAAACTGACTAAGTTGAATCTATTTTTTATAATGACTGAGGTGTTAGTCATCTTGAAAGGCGCTTTAATCTAAGATGCTGCTCAGCGTGTAGAAGATGGACGTCTGTTGAGATAAATCAAAATTAAATCAAAATATTGATGGTTGAGGGTTGCCGTTATTTGACCTTGTTTAGAATGTTTGGTTGCTTATTTAGGCTTATCATGTCTGTCCATTAAACATATAGACCTAATTAGTCCAGTCACAGCAGCTGTCGGCAGAGTAAATGAAGGCAAGATGTGCTCACTCTGCCTCTGATTGGCCAGTACTCATTAGTTAGTAGGATTGGTTAATCTCCTTAGTCGTTCTGTAGGGGGAAAGCAGTGTGTTCTGTTAATATAGAGAGGCTTAATCATCCATATCTACACTGTACAAACTGCACTGTACTGTAAAGGTACAAAATTGTACCTTTTGAGGGTACCTTTTTGAACCTTAACTGGGGGTACAAATTTTTACCCTTGTAGTTTGTACCTTTTACTAGTCAAACCTGTACCTTAGGGTACAAATTTGTACCCCTTAGGGGACACATATGTACCCTAAGGAGTATAAATATGTACCCTAAAAGGTACATATTTGTTCCCCTTGGGATATAACCCCCAGTTAAAGGTACAAAACGGTACTTTTGAGGGTACCACCCCAGTGACAAAAAAGGTACAATTCTTGTCCTTTATTTCTGACAGTGTATAAATTAAGTGGTCTATCAATCCTTCAGTCAGCTGCTGCAGGTGGGCAGGTCACTTCTTTTGGGCTGTTTGTTCCTTGGGTGCTTGTTTATTTTTTGCAAAATCTGGCGACAGTGGTCACATCAGAGTATTAGTGTTTAGGATGGGCAGTTTTGAATATTAAAGGTTAGCAGCTAAACGGAGATGAGACTAACTGAGAGATAAAGATAGATAGACCTTTATTGTGCAATGAAACTCTGGAGCAATCCAGAAGCAGCTTAAAGATGGTAAAAATGTATAGTTACTGTACACTGGCTTACACACACACACACACACACACACACACACACGCACGCACGCATGCACACACACACACACACACACACACGCACGCACGCACACACACACACACGTAGTAATTAAATAAAATTAGAAAATAAAATTAAAAGGGTCAAAATGATTGCACATATTAATAAAAAACAGGCCTGTGATGGTCTGGTGATCAGCGTGTCCAGCGTGTCCAGCGTGTCCAGCGCCTCTCGCCCTGTGACTGCTGGAGGTAGGGACCAGCTCCCTGAAACCCTGACTGGATGAAGGGGTAAATAAAACGATAGGATGGATGGATGATGTGAAACGTCACAAGTGTTCCTGGGATGTGAGGAATACTGCAGGATTTTGAGAGGAGGCAGTTTGAGCAGATGCTGCCGAGGTGTCAACGATGTTCTCAGTTGTCCTCCTCACTACCTGCTGCAGGGCCTTTCTTTCTGCAGCAGACACACAGTACAGCTGTATGTTCAAATTCGGTAGAAGCTGATCTCCATCTTCTTGGGGAGCCTGAAGCGTTTTAGGGTTCTCAGGAAAGAGAGTCTCTGCTGGGCTTTTTAAATGATGCAGGAAGTGTTTAGGTTCCAGGTCAGGTCTACGATGACCTCTACTCCTCTCTACTATTACACAGACCATTGTGGTGTATTTTGTTTGTTTCTTTTGAAGTTTATTATGACCATGAATGCTTATGAAGGATTCTCTCTGCTTGAACAAAACCTCTTGATTCTTGTGGATAGATTTCTGAGCAGAAGCAAAAAACAAGAGATTGATGCTCCAAATTAAATTCTTGGTTACATTAAAAAGAAAGACGAGCAGCAGCAGAGATGGATCCTTGCAGCTGCAATCATAAACAAGATACAGCAGGATCTTTATAAAGTTAAATGCAGATTTGGTCAACTGATTGCATCCTCTAACAGTCAGATTTCAGCAGAAGCATCAGATGAGTCATTTGTAAAGAGACAGTTTCCGTTATCCCTTTGTTGGGGTAAAAATTAGAATGTGATGCAAGTGTTGCAGCTGAGCTAAGTGGAAGGAAAGAAAGAAAAAGTTATCACGAATATCTTTTTACCATGTGATGCCTTTGTCTTCTCAGTGGGATTAACCTATATCCACTCTGCTCTGTCTGCAGCGACACGCCACAGGATCATTTATAATTCAGTGCAGAGTCCAAGCAGAGCCAGGAGCAGTTTAACAATAACCAGCCTCTCATGCTTCTCTTAATCCGTGTGTGTAAACAAACACATACAGGTGATGACATTTCACCATTATCATTTAAGAGCTGGTAGAGCTGCAGCGGGATTCAGAGCAGTGATACCTCCTGTCTGCGGCCGCCGTGTTAAATCTCAAAGCTGAATTCTCAAACACAAACCTTTCACTTCTTCTCGACTCAAGATGCTTTTCCCTCAAAAGCTTTTTAATTGCTTCGAGTTTAGAAAAGTGGCAGCGTTTAATGAACACTCATCAACTTAATTGGATGCAAAGTTAAGATAGCAGCTGACTGCACAAACACAAAGAAAAGCGTTACATTCTGCACCAGCAACAAACCCGCACGCTGGATCAGGTTTTTACAGAGAAGATCTTTGCAGCTAAGATCCTCCCAGGAAGCTGTTTTTCTCACTGAACTCACACTAAGATTTAAAATGTTTGAAACAGCTTATTGGTTCACCTTCCTTTCCTTATTGGGCTGCAGGCCAAAACGTGTATACATCTACCCAGTTTTAAAGCAAGACTCATTTTTATTTGGACAGTCTGGAGAGGAAAAAGACAATGTTGTCCTCATCTAATAGAAAATTGTCAAAGAAATTGATGCATGAAGTTATATAACAACGAGAACATGCCAAAGATCATGACACACAGCGCTAGTTTGCACAAATCTAGCCCAGAGCCAAAAACCGATTTGTTGATGGAAACATAAAAATACATTCTAGGTTGGTGATGTGCCTTAGCTCTTATTTAATATAGCACTGAATGAAAATAAATCTCCACGCTGAATGTCGTGACTCAGTGACTCCCCTTTCCACAGGACACAGACCTCTGGGCAACCATGTGTGGTTTCCACCCCTACCCTGAAACAACGAAACAGCTGAGTCTGTGGAAATGCTCTGCAGACACTCACTGAAGGACCCAAATTAAAAAATTTACAGTTTTCATGGAGCTCTAATGAGGTCTTGTAGTGAACTTGGTGATTGTCACTGAGAGACAACAACAACCATGCCTCCCAGTAGACTTCTGAAAATTACCCATTGTGTGACCAGTGTTCCCAGTAAGGTTGTTAGGCAGAGACTCAAAGGACTCAACAGTCTCTGCAGTTAGAGACGTAAACTGTTCCACAGAGTTGGAGCAGCAACAAGAGCCAGATCATGGAACATCTAAGAGATGATGCTCGTACATCAGTCTCTGACAAATGTTAAAGAGAAAACATGTTTGAATTAAAATAATCCAAGATTAACAACACAGCTTTGCCTACAGGCAAAACATTCTCAGAAGAAGGATGTCGGAGTAGAAGAAGAAGAAGACCAAGGTGGTGGGTCTACTCCTGGCTGACAACAACAGAAACAGCTTCAGTTGATGAGGGGAGTTTTTTTTTAATGACCTTTAATTCCTTGCAAAGACTTGACCCTAGAATCATTCTCACTATAGTTGATAGTACACTGAACAACTGGTGAGACTGTAGAGGATTCTTTGAGAAGCTGCTGCCCTTACAGAGTGTTAGAGGTCAAATTTGATGCAGATTTTGACTGGTTGAGTTTGATGTGTATTTTGGAGACCGGACAATAAAATTGGTGATGACTTCTAATTACAAATGTCCTCCAATTTAAATTGTAAAGTTAATTTCATTATCCTTAGCCACCTCCACCAGCTCCTCCGTTGTGACATCAAGGTGTTCACAAGCCAGCCTGGAAAATACTTCCTCCAGGGTGTCCTGACCTGGGCCTCCTGCCGGCAGGACGTGACTGAAACAGCTCCCCAGGCAGGGAGGCATCAGGAGGCATTCGGACCAGATGCCTGAACCACTTCGGCTGTCACCTCTTGATGTGCCCCTCCCAGATGTCTGAGCTCCTCACCCTTTCTCTAAGGATGGCTCTGGCCATCCTATGGAGGAAACAAATTTTGTCCTCTTGTATTCACAATCTCATTCTTTTGGTCCTTACCCAAAGATCATGACCATAGGACTATTGGCTCATGGCCTTCTTCCCTCACTTGTGAACAAGACCCAGAAACATAAACTCATCTACCCAAGGAAGGACCTCCTCCCTAACCCGGAGTTGGCCCTTTTCCGGTCAAGACACGGACATCTGAGCGGGCCTCTAGAAGAACTGATTTGCAAACACACAAGTTATGATTGACCTGCTCTAAAATCGTAATTATTTTCATGTTGGCACATCGAATTACAATGTTTTACAGCAGCTATAAAAGCCAACAACAGTGACCAGAAGCTGAGAGTGGTCGGATACTCTGACACAAATCAATGAAAATGCATAGTGCTAGAAATCCCTACATTTTAAAGCCTTATTGATGTTTTTTTTTTAGTAATTTATTAACTTATTAAACAAATTCAGAATAGAACAAATGCCCAAATTGGCTTTTCCCATTTCTAAAGTACTATTGAACAGTTACATGCATGTAGAGCTGTGTAATGAGACTGTATAAAGGGGCTCTGCTGAAGGTGTGATGTCACCCTTTGGTTTGAGGCTCCAAGTCTGATGTGTCTGGAGGTTCCAAATCAGGGTTTTGGATGTTATCTCTGCTGGAAACACATTCAAACAACTTTTGACCAAAATAAACACCAACTAGAAATCCAAACAGACACACATGGCCTGCTGGATTTACACTGACTGCTGCTAGACTGGAATCACAACACAATTCCAATACTGACGTCTCTGTACACCTCAGGGAAAAATCACTGTTTATTCTTTAGGCTGGGGTTGGAAAAATCAGACATGAAGCACAATCAGGTGTCATCAAAGGCTGTCATAAGGGGCCAGCTTATTATTAACAGGACAATAGCTCCTGAAATGACTTGAGTTTAATTACTAGAAGGTCTGAATAGACAGTAATTGTTAAGAAAATAGCACTGAGCCTAGATTTAATATCTTCAGTTTCGTTTCTTTAAACACAGTCTCCCATGCAACACATTACCATCAATATCTTGTCCAACAAAGAAGAAGAAGAAGTTATTAGTGGTTAGTATTTATAAGTTAGACCTGGGATTGATCCCTGGTCTCCTGATCAGTGGACAGCGTCTCTTCCCCTGATCCACAGTCACCACAAACACAAAAGTCCACCAAACTCCCTCAGAGCACGCTTCACAGTTTTAGTTATTATTATATTTGTATTCAGTGTTCTGTCACTACGCTGGTCTCTTCCTGCTCCTGGATGTGTGAATCTTGGTGAAAAAGTCTTGTTACTTTTTCAGTTTGGATCTCAAAGCTTCTCTGTTGCTCAGCTGTTCAGTGAAACCGTTTAAAGTAACTTAAATCTGCAGCCTGCTCGTCACTAACTCACTCAGCTGATTCACAGGTGACTTCAGCAAATTCAAACGTACGATTTGACTTTTTGATTAAAACTCTGCGTTCTGTTTCAGTTTTTAGTCTTTTAGTTTGAGCTTCTCAGACTCCTGACTCTGCTAATGTAAATGTCACAGCTTCTGCCTTCAAAATAAAAGCATGTAAATGCTGAATTAAAAGTTTGGGGAGTTTTCATTTTTGTACTGAATTATTATGTTGTCATTTCAGATTTCCATCGACCTCACACACACACACGAGTCAGATGACGACAGCTAAATAATATTGTATCCTTTATTGATCCCCTTGAGGAAACTTATTTCTGCATTTGACCCATCCTCATTGTTTGAGGAGCAGTGTGCTGCCGTCAGAATGGCGCCTGGGAGGCAGTTGGGGGTTCAGTATCTTGCTGAAGGATACTTCGACATGTGGCTGGCTGGGATTTGAACATGGGTCTCCCACATGAAGGACGGTTTCTCGTCTTCCAGGCCACAGGTATAGAGAAATTAGAGTCATAATGTTACAGATATATATTGATATTGATTTATTAGCATATTAGCAGCCCCATACACCCAGCGGGCATACTGAGAGTCCCCCTGACGCTCCTGATTGGCCCAGTCCAAGTCAAGTCTCGATCAGCCATGTTCACATCCATTATAAACCTTCACCTCTGATAAAGACTATTCATAAGACTCGAGTCCCAAACTTTGAGTCCAAGTCAGGTCTTGAGTCCTTAGAAGACAAATCAAATAACAAGTCTTTGACTTTAGGTTCTAGTTCAAGTCTTAGACTCAAGTCTCCGTCTCTAGTTTTCAACAGTTTGCTTTGTTCAGTTTGTGTAACCTTCACTTGTTGTTGTAAACTTTACAAGCTGCAAGATTTAAACAGAATTAGAAGTAATTTGGTCTAAATTTGGACAAAATAAATAAAAAGTCAGGACCTCAGATTAAATCCTAAACTCTGGGAACACAAAGATTTTTGAGAAAACAAGAAAAACAATGTTTTCATTAACACTAATCAATACTATTGACCAGCTAAAGACCCTCAGACTAAACTTAACATGCTGTTAATTACTAAATGATTACCAAGCCCTTCCTCTTATCTCTACTCTCTTCTCATTTATCTCCCTCTTTTTCTGCCCTTCTGCATCGTGAGTCTTTTCAAAAATAACAAAACAAGCTTTATGTCATTTATTTGAGTAAAAACACAACACAGTGATGGAAGTGGAGCATGAAGTAAATAGTTGTCCTTTGACAGCAGTGGTTTTGCTCTTTTGTACTTCTGTAGGTCTGTCACAAGTGATGGGAGGAGTAACACTGGAAAAACCTTCAGAACAAGAAGATTTGAACAATTTGCACATCATAATACGTGTGACCGCCTCCATCGTAATGGGTCCATTGCTGTGGTGAGATGACATCGGGCTCATCAACCCGAGTGTCAGGACAATTGATGGGGAGCACACGGTGTAATAGTTCTTTGTGTCCTGTCCGTACCGGAGCTTGATCTCCTGGGAGATTCATTCACACGACAGAAATGTCGCCCGCAGCTCGGCGGAGGAAATGGAAACGCTTCGTGTGTGGAAATGAATCCTACACATCTTACTGTGACTTTTTCCTTTTTTAAGTTCTTAAAAAGAGTGGCGTATTGTTTGAATTGTGATGTTCAGGTTTTAAATAGAACTTTAAACTATTCTGGACTTGAATGCTCTGGTGGTTTTAGGATTATAATGCTGGTCTTCTATTGTCTGGTTTCCTGTTCTTGCTTTGTTAGTTTTGCCTTCTGCTTCCCCCACACACCTGCACTGGCCTGTGATACATATTTAGCCCCTGGATTTCAGTTATCACTGTCTGCCAGGTAGTTTCTGTTTGCCATCACTTGTTTCTTTATTTGTCCTGCTTCCCTTGTTTGGCATCCAGTTCTTTTAGTTTTTGTGAAATCATTTTATTTTCTACCTGTTCTGGCTCATGTCCTACCACTCAGTCCTGCATTTGGGCCCATCCTCTCCTCTCTTCATTAACAATATTAAAACGAGCCCTGCTGCCAATGCTTTCTGTTTCCAGCATCCTACACAAAGAGTTTGTTAAAATCTGATGATGTGTGTTAGAATTTAACCCACTGACTCATGCACAAATAAGCGTGTAATTATTGTGTTGCTGCATGAGTAGAGACTCCGTTTTGGGTTGGCACTCACCTGTATACAGATAGGAATACAAATCCTATGTATCCTACCTCATGTCCAAGAGGAACGTGTTAGTGTTCATTGAAGATTCACATCGATGTAGATCTGATACTAGGGTTTGCTTCAGAATCAATGAGCTGACCCAAGATCTTAACACAAAACATCTTCATACACTGATGATGTGGCTGGAGAAGCAACTCAAAAAATGTACCTCTGTGGTTTGTCTACAGAGCATGTAACATGTTGGAGTGTTAGATGAGTTGGGTGCATTAATAGAGCAATGCATTATTTAGTGTGTTTACTATAAAGCTCCAAGTCGTGTTTCTTAGCATATTAAAGTACAAGTTCTTTCATAAAATTGTATTTACGGTCATCAAAAAGATATTTTGAGAAGCGTTTAAACTAAACCTGGAGCCTGATGTGTGTTGCATTAAATCAGCCCTCACAGGAGCGGTGAGATTTAGCTAGCCTACACTGAGAACAGCCCTGAAGCTGCTACCAGCACAGCTCAGCCTCTTGGGTGAAGGCTCATACCACTAAAACACCTAAAACTGTATTCCTGAGACGTAAGGTAACACAGTTTCATTTCACACACACATGCACGCCTCCCACACCACAAGCTTAATTAATTCTAATTTGAAGGACTGTGGCCTCACCTCCTACTCCTATGCCTTCTAAAGGTGCCTGGAGAAAGCATTTCGGCGTTTTCAGTGTGTGGGAAAGATGGACAGAAAGAAGTAAAAGCAGAGTTAATAACAGAGTTTAATACCTGATCTGTTCTGAGACCCTGATGATCTCTGGGAGACAGAAGGTGCTCAGACGTGTTTACCTGGATGTACCAACACAATGGACCCTCAGAACAAACCCCTGACCTATTATGAGGAGTTGGTCTTATAATGAGGGTTTGAACAGGATTCTGCCTCTTTCAGACCTGTCTATTCTGTCTTCTGCTCGCTTTTTAAAGTGTATTTAGATTGGATGTTCCCTTGTAGATTCTGTGTTATGTCACTACACCTAGTTTTTCTTCTATGTATGTAGGTTACACCAGGAGTACTCAATTACAAACCTAGAAGGGCCACATGATAATCTGTGGAGGAGTCAGCGGTCCTGGGGGTGTGTGCGCGCTGGGGGTGGGGGTGGGGGGGTAGCTCTTAAAGAAGTGCATTTAAGCTTGGAATTTAATCCCACATATAAACTTTTACTTTCAAAACAAGTGTCTGAACTAAGATAAGCTAAAAAAAGAAAAGAAAAAAGAGAATGACTGTTTCTGAGAATCAGAATCTTTTCATTGTCGTAGTCTGACTGAGTCACATGTTTTCTTTAGGAAACTGACACAACAGAAGCAAACAAACCACAGCTTTGGTTTCCCTGTGGACTGCAGCTAAAGTAGCTTCTGTTAATTAGCTTCACTATGAGGTATAATGCTGTTTTAGTCTTCAACATCCAAGTCTATAAAACACTTATTATGCAATTACAGTTTCTACAAATGTGTTGAATATCTTTGACTTATTAGCTGATGAGACCTGGTCGTTTATTGGTTGATGAGTTAAGCTGCTGGGGCTGTTGAGGTTACACTCTGAGAGAAAACAACAAAAAGACATTTAGGGTGCCGGATGGTCTCAGTTTTGCAAAAAAGTTTGTAATTTATGACCATCCCTCTATCTGTCCATCATCATCATCATCATCATCATCATCATCATCCATCCATCCATCCATCCATCCATCTGTCCCTCATCATCCATCCATCATCCATCATCTGTCTATCATCATCCATCATCATCATCCATCATCCATCCATCCATCCATCCATCCATCCATCCATCATCCATCCATCCATCCATCCATCCATCATCCATCCATCATCCATCCATCATCCATCCATCTGTCATCATCATCCATCATCATCATCATCCATCATCCATCCATCCATCCATCCATCCATCCATCACCCATCCATCTATCATCATCCATCATCATCATCCATCATCCATCATCATCATCCATCATCCATCCATCCATCCATCCATCCATCCATCCATCCATCCATCCATCCATCATCCATCCATCCATCCATCCATCTGTCTATCATCATCCATCATCATCATCATCATCCATCCATCCATCCATACATCCATCCCTCCTGTCATCATCATCCATCATCCATCATCATCATCCATCATCCATCCATCCATCCATCCATCCATCCATCCATCCATCCATCCATCATCTATCCATCCATCTATCATCATCCATCCATCCATCCATCATCCATCCATCCATCCATCCATCCATCCATCCATCCATCATCCATCCATC
>SSNR01000511.1:259775-272427 GCA_006937965.1 Callopanchax toddi | reverse complement strand
TGTGTAACGTGCACCGTGTAACGTGCACAGCAGCTACACACATTAATTCATGACAAACAGGCTCCTGACCTGCAGGTTTATGGCGAGCAAACAGACAGTAAATCTGAAATCTGCTGTTTATCATAGAGGCTGTAACAACTGGGCTCACATTAGACTTCCAAACATGCAATGCATGACATGCACAGAGAGGAAACACACACACACACACACACTCACACACACACTCACACTCTGAGGGAGCTGAGCGGTGAGTATAAAAGGGGCATCCTTCCCACTCAACACAGAAGTGCTCTCCTCATTCTCACACACTCCTTAAACGCGCGGAGCCTCTTTTCTCAAGGTAAGAAAACCTTTTCTTTGTTTTTGTATTTATGATAGATTAAATTAAGAATTTTCTGAGGGATTTTAAAAGATTTCGAAGTTTTTTTGATCATTTATCTGGGATTTTTGCCATTGCCAAAGGATACAATTTGTCTATTTTGTTTACCGGGTAAATAAAAAAATGTCTTTAGGTAAAAAAAAGTTTATTTTTATTTCTATCTTTATTCAGAAGTTAAATTAGATTTTCTAGATAACATCCGAATGTTGAATCTACTTTTTATTTTGTCTTTTTGGAGCTGCATGTTGTCTGAAAGCAAACTGAAGAGGATGTGTGTTTTCTTCTGTGAAATCAGCTGAATTTGTGCCTCTCTACCTGCTGTGATTGGAGCTGATGTGATTTTTTAGTAGTGTGTGAGTCTCCTGCACTGATTCACTCACTCTCACTGGTCAGACTGATCGTTATCTCTGAAGGAGTCTGGCAGATGGTCCGAGTCGTCTCGTTGTAGATCACTGCAGTCGCTGTAAATCCAAACTCCACTCCCGTCCCTCTAACCTCCCTGCTCCTTTCTCTGTTTCAGATGACTGTAGGTGTGTGTGTGTGTGTTGTGCTGGTTGTCCTGTGTTCGAGCTGTTTGGGACTCCCCTTTTCCTCCCAGCCTTTAGAAGGAGGTCATCGCTCCATCTCTGCTCCCTCTGAAGGTACACAGCTTCAGTTTGTCATCATCACACTGATTTTTCTCTTCTGACACCTGATTGTGTGTGTGTGTGTGTGTGTGGTGTGTGTGTGTGTGTGTGTGTGTGTGTGTGTGTGTGTGTGTGTGTGTGTGTGTGTGTGTGTGTGAGTCTGTGCTCATGTTCACGCTGTTCACTTGCATGTTTCGGTGTGGGAGGTGTCGTTGTCGAGCCTTCTGCGGCCAATCTCACCCGGCACACCAGGGAGCTGAAGCGCTCTGTGTGTGGTGTGTGTGTGTGTGTGTGTGTGTGTGTGTGTGTGTGTGTGTGTGTGTGTGTGTGTGTGTGTGTGTGTGTGAGTCTGTGCTCATGTTCACGCTGTTCACTTGCATGTTTCGGTGTGGGAGGTGTCGTTGTCGAGCCTTCTGCGGCCAATCTCACCCGGCACACCAGGGAGAAGAAGAGGTGTGTGTGTGTGTGTGTGTGTGTGTGTGTGTGTGTGTGTGTGTGTGTGTGTGTGTGTGTGTGTGTGTGTGAGTCTGTGCTCATGTTCACGCTGTTCACTTGCATGTTTCGGTGTGGGAGGTGTCGTTGTCGAGCCTTCTGCGGCCAATCTCACCCGGCACACCAGGGAGCTGAAGCGCTCTGTGTGTTTGTATGAGAGAGAGTGTGTGTGTGTGTGTGTGTGTGTGTGTGTGTGTGTGTGTGTGTGTGTGTGTGTGTGTGTGTGTGTGTGTGTGTGTGTGTGTGTGTGTGTGTGTGTGTGTGTGAGTCTGTGCACATGTTCAGTGTGGGAGGTGTCGTTGTCGAGCCTTCTGCTCACCCGGCACACCAGGGAGCTGAAGCGCTCTGTGTGTGTGTGTGTGTGTGTGTGTGTGTGTGTGTGTGTGTGTGTGTGTGTGTGTGTGTGTGTGTTTGTGTTGCGTGGGAGGATGTGGGTGGAGTGAAAAGTGCATCTCGCGCAATTGATTACCAGGGAAGCAGAGAAGCAGCTCCAGTTGGAGTTTAATAAATAAATAAAGTTGCAGATCAGAGGTAGAGATGCTGGACAAGATGTGAGGGTGTGAAAGGGCATCGGGGGGTTGCAGTAATTATTGACAGGAAATAGAGACACTAATCTGTGCACGGCACATGCAGCCACGTGCACGCACTGGAAGGAAATTCTGTCAGGCTCCAGTCCAGCTGTTGTGGCTGCATTCCCCTTTTTTTGTGTGAAGCACAAAGGAGAACTGATGGATAATACAAAATGTAAATGTTCTGCAGCAGAACTCCCCCAAACGCAGATCTAGAACCTATAAGACCCCGGATACAGGACTCAAATCCTCAGCTGTCAGCTCAGTTCCTTTGGAAGACAGAAACATTAAACAGAAAAGGATGAAATGTGTTTACGAACTCAACTAACTAAACACACTCTACATCTGAAATCTCCATCTGTGGACTGCTCGGTCTGTCTCATTAAGAAAACTGGCACATTTCACCCAGTTATGCCACTAAAAGGCTCTTAGATGTGTCAGACTTTCTCCAACAATTAAAAGTTTTCCAGTGAAAACCGAAGCAGTAAAGAAACCAAAGCAGGAGCAGGATTCTCTGATGTTCTCTCACAGGAAGACAAATTCTGCCCATGCTGTTTTATTTTTCTCTCTCCCCTCCTCTCATAATCTCCGTCCTCCACCCTTTTCCTCCTCCTGCAGGTTCTGTGCGTAGAAACTCAGCGAACAACAGCAGAGGTGGACTGAGCGCCAGCCGTCGGATAGCAGACCACGACTACTTGGGGTGGATGGACTTTGGCCGGCGCAGCGCGGAAGAGTACGAGTACTCCTCATAAGGAGACGTTGCTTTTCTTTATACGAGAAAAAGCTGAGAAATAAAAGAAAAAACCACACCGCAAGCTCACAATAAGAGTCTATTTATGATGTATTTGTTGTACATTTGTTTGTAAAACTGTAATAACGCAATATTCATAATGTATGCCAAATTTTACAGAAAAGCTTTCATTCATTGTATGTTTCTCTTATGTTTCTTTATGATTTGGGGTTAAAACAACAACACTGAGGTCTGTTGGGACGAGACTGAATAAAGATTGAAAAAACTAAAGTTTGTTAATGCTTTCACACAATACGTCGTGTTTTATGAGCCTTGATGAAACACACGAGCAACGCTGGGTGTTGGTTTCAAAGTGTAAATGTAGGTCTGGTGAGAATAAAAAGTTTTTATTATAGGAGGAAGAGAAAAACCCTTTCAGGTGGAGTTTATTGATGTGGAGATCTTTGATCTGATGAAGCTCCAAATGATTTTCACCTCAACCTGTAGCATTTAGAGATGATTTGACTCACTAACTGATGCAAAAAGCAGCTGATTTATTGCGACTGAGTAACCATGAAATGGGCCGAAGAACCAGCTTTACTTTAATGATGAGAGTGCCTCTCTGCACCCTATACTGATAACAGAGGACAGAACCTAGTTGATGAATGTGATTGAAAACAGGTTCCACTACATGAAACAAGTCATGTTCTGCAGTGAGTCCATAGGTAGGAATAAAATATACAGAACCAGGTCTGTTTCTATGGAGGAGCTGATAATCCTAACAGAGCGTTGTGTTTGATCGTGATGAAATGAACCCTTTGAAGTTCTAGATCTACTGAAGTGTTGGGATGAATAAAAATATTGTTATCATTGCCCCAAATCAATAAAAATATACAAAGAATCTTTTTTTTCTTAGACTGTTTCTTGGTGCTGATTTTAAAGGGTTGACGTTTCGGTTTGTAAACATTTAAGATTTTTCATTTTCATTGAATAATACGATAGAAATGCTGTATGATTGACCTCAGAAATGAAGCTGTTTGACTCTTCCTCTCCTCCTTTGACCCTAGGAAGGACTGAACCCTGACAGATGTTTATATTTAAATTGACAGGACAGGAGAGAAGATTTAGGAGTTTTTAGTCCAAATTCTGCATCAGATCAAATTAATTTATGCAGCAACTTTACACTCTGTGCTGTTTGAACTGTCAAATATTAATACAGTAAAAACATTCTGATTCTGGTTATTCCATCATGTCATTTTAAGTTTATTCTCTAAAGTTTTTATATAACTGGGTTGAAAAAATAGAAAAATAGATTAACGTAGTCACAAAATTCTGGACATGAAAGAGCCATTTCTCTTGTTCAGTTTTATAAATCTTGCTCTTTTGACGCCTAACGTTTATCGTTGGTTTTAACTGTCGTAAATGTCTCTAATTTAAGGTAAAAAGGAGAAATGTAAATGTTCTTTTCTCTGTAAAGGTTGCGGTTCTTAGTTAGTATTTTGCCCAGTGCATTTGTACCTTTCAATCTTTCTTAAATATATTTTCAAACAATTCACACATTTAAAAGTGTTTTGGAAGCAGCTGTATTTAAATATAATAAAGAGCATAAATTAACAATACCAAAGGGGAATATTTGATAATATATTGTTAGAAAAAAACACCCCAATTCACTAAATAACATTTTATTTAAATAAATGACCTATAATAAGTTTCTTTCTGTGAAAAAAACATTTTCTTCCATTATTGTTGGTTTTACTATACAGCAACAACTAATGTTGAATAGTTTCGAATATTTGTTTGTTTGTTTTTTTTGTCTTTTGTCATAAAAACGTAACAAAAATTTGTTGTTTTTTTACGGTCATTCTATGGTTGGAAGTGATCTAAACATTTTTCAGTCTCTAGATCAGGAGAAAAAAAAAGACTGGGTAAAACCACTTAAACAAATTCTAGAAAGTCTAATTTGACTTAAAGGTTTTCTTTAAAGAGATTGTGTTGATTTATCGTACATTTAAAAGCTTTATCTTTAGGTTACAAAGTCCAGAATACAGTTTTCTATGAGAATAAGAAACAAGCAGAGGTCTGGTTTGGTTTTTTTTATGATCTGGAATTTAGATTTAGGTTAAAAGTCTCATAACAGATCCAGACTTTTTATGACGTCTTGGTTTCTAAAATATAAAAGTGAATTATGGAAGAGTTGCTGTTCTCATGACGATGTAAACAAAGCAGCATTAGAATTTCCTCCTCCTTCCTTCCTCACAGAGATACCACCCTTTGATAAAAGCAGTGTAGACAACATTAAAAAACTCCCTCTTTAAAGGTCACATGTTTCAAACAGACCCACCTGCTCTGTGCATCACCACGTGCTCTGTTTGCTTCAGAGGAGTTGTTCTTGGATTCCACTGATGACGTCGTTGGTTTTGGTTCAATAAACAGCCGCTGATTAAAACCACGTGGCTCCCCGTCAGCCTGAAGTTCTTCAGATGTCTGACATGCCCTTTGACCAGCTCCTGTTACAGATCCATCACTGAGCTTCCTCTCAGCACCACGTCTCAACGAGTCTGGACAGTTTTTTAAAAAGTGAAACATCTTAATCTCTTTATAAAATGTCAAAACAGGAGTTTGAACATCTTTACTGGTTGCCTCATACCTTTTTGATTTGATGTTTTTGTCTTTTGACAAGATTTCTTTTGCTCTCTCTTGACAGCTTCACTTGATTGTGATAAAAGACCATTCTTTTCACGCTTTGAAACAGTCATTTGTTGATTAATTCAGGTCATGTTACCTCATGAAGTCAAACACAGTTGAGTCTGTCGAACATACTTCAAGGCATTGACAGGTTGTGGGTCGTTCTCTGTGACGCATGATGTGTTTGAACATTTCATTTCACTGAATGAAAGAGCCGATGGGCTTTTTACTAGTTTTATTTATTACAATATTTAGATTTTAAATCTTATTTCTGAATCTCTGTAGCATCCTGACCAACCACTACATCATCTGCAGGAATGAGATCCTAAGGTTCCCAAAGACAACGTCCTCTTTTCCATGACCACACCTTGAGATCCTGTACATGAACACCAGGATCAGAGACAAGAAACAACCCTGTGAACTGGCAATGAGCTCATCTTCATGCCAAAAGTGTAACAACTTTTACTTTGATTGAACAGGTCAGTGACTCCACCATAAGATCACTTTAAACCTGTCCCTGGCGCATGGACGGAGGTGACGAGTCCCCACCAGTAATTCAATCCAAGGATGCAGAACTAGCTCTGGATTCCCACCAGTAATATGTTCAGCCCAGCGGACCTGGTGTCCAGGGGAAGGAGGCGTACGTGTCTGGACCACCCGGATCGACCCCACCATGCTGAGCCGCTTTCGCCGACGCAGCTGCTCTGGGTCTGGGTGGACTGGGCTGGACTGGCCATCGGGTATGGACCGGGACCAGCGTCACAGGACAGATCGCTTTAATCTGCACTTCCTGTTTCAGTTAAAGTTCTGAGGATCATCAGGATGTAAAACTGAGAAAAGCCTTTCTGTTCCTTTTGCTCAGTGTCTGGAACTCGGCCACACAAGTCATATCTGTCCAGTCTCTTTCTATGGGGGAGTCATGAACTCTGACCTTAACTGAGACAGGTGAGACCTACAGTTCTTTGGGTTCTTTTGTGAACTCTTTGATGAGTTCTTGTTGGGGTAATTTTGGTCAGCTGTTCACTCCTGGAAAGGAGCCGTTCATAGAAAATGACTCTCACTGTGGTTCACTGGAGTCCCACAGCTTTAGAAATTGATTTATAACCTTTTCCACACTCAGATTTCAATAACTTTGTTATCTTTTGATCTCCTCCACTTTGTCAGGCAGGTCCTATTTAAAGGAGAGCAGGTGTGGCAGTAATCAGGCCTGCTGGGTGAGGCGAAATCAGCTTTCTGAAGATGTGAAACTCCTCAGTTAATTATGTTGTAACGGGGGGGCAATCACTTTTCACACACGGCCAGAGCCCCTTAATAAAAACCATCTTCCTTTAGAAAATGCGTTTTGTGTTTACTTCTGTTATCCTTGTCTAATATTTAAATTTGTTTGATGATCTGAAACATTTAAGTGTCACAAACATACAAGAAATCAGGAAGGAGGCAAAAACTTTTTCATTCCACTGGAAGTTCAGATAATGTTCTGCAAAAACCCACACGGACCCTTAAATGTCTGTTAGAGTTGATCTATATATCAATATGTTGCTGAAACAACATGGTTTTATATAGACACTTCATCAGTCATTGATTTTGGCCCAACTGAGGAACAAATAGGAGTTACAATAACTCTGTAAACAGCAGTCTGACTGGTTTGATGTAGTTTTAGCACAAAGTGCTTGTTACGACCCTGTGTGGCTGATCAGGTACACCTGTGAATATGAGAAGCCACATTTTGTTTGTTTAATTTGCATCTGATGATTTAAAATTTTGCTTGTTTTACAGGTCGACCACAATTAGTTTGAGTTCAGACTGACTAAATTATATTTTAATAAACCTATACATGTTTTGTTATGACCATGTGAGCAGGCTATGCTGAACTAAAAAGTAGGAAAATAGAACCAAACTCATAGAATCTTATTTTTCAAAATAATGATTAAAAAAAAACATTAAAAAGAAATCTACTCTTTAAACTGCTCAAACACCACATTTTGTTGGATTCAGCTACATAAACTGGTTCAAAAACACAGATCCTGTTGAGTGAAGAGTGCTCACAACAGGAGGAGCCTAGCAGGAAACTTCATGCACATTTCGTCTAAAAAGAAAAAAAAAAATCTCAAAACAAATTCAGGTCAGGTTTGACTTAATATGAGTTTCCCCTCACTTTGGGTGGAAACGTCTGATAAAGATGGAGCTGGACTGTCCAGATTATATTAAAGTTTTTGGGTTAAAGTTAGAAAAACCTCTCAGTTTGATGCTAAAAGCATACTTTGCAACTTTTTCATATTTTTAAATCTTTTCCTTGAGCCAGTCTGTGCTAATATGACCCTTTACAGGTTAATGGAAAGTCACTCAGCCACATCTGCTGCTTGGATCCAGAATACCACGTTTGTAACTTCTGAGTCTCTGGTCCGGTGCCCCGGAAGTCTCACAAAGTCAAGTATCTCGCGAGGGTTAGGCTAGCTGTTATGCTAGCGCTGGAGTGTTTTTATCTCATGATTCCTGATTTTTTAGATCTCTCCCTGCTTGAACACAGCTGATTTCTTTGAAGGAGTAAATAACCGCTCATGTAGAAAGCTATGAAGGCTGAAGAGACATTTCAACAGTTAGATTTTGGTGTTTCTGAGCAAAGACAATGTTAACGTTTTTACAGCAGTGATTTAAAACGGACACTAGGGGGTGGTAAAAACAAGCAAAACTGCATAGTGTGCCTTTAAAATGATAAATAAAAAACATTTTAGTGCTAAAAGTTTTGCAGACATGTTAGAGGATTTATTTAGAAAATATTTTAAGACATTTATGTTAATAACAATGCATTGTGGGTAATAATGTGTGTGTATATTCTGATTGTGGGAAATAAGGTCAGTCTGCAGCCACACAAAGGAGATTAAAGTGGGTGCGTGAATGAATTTACTGCCTGAATAATGTTCAAAAATATCTTCAAAAGAAAGCAAAGATCCTGATGCGCTGGAACATCTGCGTTCTGGAAGAGCTCATATCCACTGAATTATTAAAGCAGGTTCAAAACCAAATCTTGTTAAATGCTTTTGGCTCCAGTATTCTGGTGTGTTATTGGAAGGAGAAGCAGTGAAAAGGAGGTTAAGACGTTTTACATTCATTTATTTTGCTGAACAGGTCTAAAAACGAGAACATCTATCAAAGCAAGTGGTTTTTAGGTCACAAACGTCAGCCTGTAGGTGAAAAACCAGAAGCTCAAAGTGGTGTTAAGTTGTGATGAATGGTACCGGCCCGACCCGAGTGTTAAGTGAGAGATGTGTCTGTGTGAGTGAGGAGGGAGGACGAGGATCGATGCACAAAGCGAGCTGGGTGAATTATTCAAGGAGGTGATTTCAGACGCCCCAGGGGGATAAGAGGTTTGCCATGTTTTTGTTTGTGTTGTACATTAAAGCCAATGGCTTGGAGCGAGGACGCACTTGAAGCAGAAATTTACAGAGACTTGAGATTAATAGCGATCCATGGGAATCGACCCAAACTTTCTGTTTAAAGAGCAAAAGACTTCAGAGTTAAGGCTCCCCCCAACGCTTTAAAAGTCTTCAGAGGAGGAGCTGTCTCCACCTGGATTCCTTCAACGATGAAAAAAGAAAATGATTTGAGCCTTAAAACACATTAAAAGTGGTTTAGCTGCAAATGGGTAAAAAGACAGTTTCATGAAAAGAACATGAGCTCCAAGAGTTTGGCTGTAATGAAGATCCAGCACCAGCAGATGGTCCAAACGCTACTCGGATCTGGCTGAACATCCTGTTTTTAATTCTGTCCTTTCAGGATCCAAAGTCCCTTTCTTTGAATTCAGATAAGTCAGATCTGTTTTCTATTCACCTATAAAGCTCCAGAGACTGAAATCAGTCCCAGGCTGGAGTCACAGATTAATCTAACCCACAGCAAGCCTGGTGTGACCGAAAAGTTAAATCAAGGAGCATTCGGCTTCCTTTTTCATATTTACTTTTTTTAACACATTTTTATTCACCTCTAAAGCCTGAAATTCAACATGTCGTGGGTAATGGACAACTGACATTCTTATCCAATACAACAGTGAATATTTAAAATATCCCCTTTGACAAATTGGACTATTACTTATTGAGATTTGAATAAATTTGGACTGATCAGGACCATAATAATTTACTCTGGTTTAAACGTTTTGAGAAAGAGAGAAGATTGCATCACTTCTCTATGAGCGCTGGAACAGAACTCAGGAGAGAAGTTTGGGTTTTAACAGTGAGGAGCTCCAGACCGCTTTTAGAAACGGACCACTTAGTTGTATTTTTGTTTCCTATAAATAAATGTTTTAGAAATGCAGGAAGGTGAAGTTAGCACAGGATATGAGAATAAGACATATTCTTTAATTAAACTGTACTGGAAAACACACACATTTAAAGTTATTTAAATGTGTGTGTGAGCCAAAGTGATGCAGAGAAACTAGAACCCATCACTTCTAGATGTAATCACAGCAATTCTCTCTCATCAGGATGTTCTAAATATTCTCTTAGAGCCTCCAGCTGATCCAGATGCTGCAGCCAGAGTTCTGATGAGATTTCTAGTTTTAGCATCACTCCAGTGGCTCACTGTAAGAATAGAGCTGGATTTAAAGTTTTGCTTCCAACTTCTAAATCTCTCAAACATCAGACTCCATCAGAGATCTTCTTCTTCCAGATGTCTCCATCAGAGCGCTTGGCTCTCAGACTGCAGGTTTACTTGTTTACTTCCTAGAGTTTCTAAAACTAGAATGTGAGGCAGAGCTTTCAGTTCTCAGGCTCCTCTCTGGTGGAACCAGCTTCCAGTTTCCATGAGGTAGAAACCCTGACTAGGATTCAGACGTGATCAATTCTGAGCCTGGTTCTCCTGGAGGTTTCTTCTCGTTAAGAGGGAGTCGTCCCTTCCCTCTGTCACCCTCATACTGGTCCTCAGAATGGGAGATTTCACTGAAGTGACACAAATACGTCGCCATCTATGTACTTTTAGGAAAAAGGGTTTTTTGACAACTAAATATCATCTATACCGTTGAATTTTTTAATTTTAAGTACAGTAAAATGTACAGCCACACTCAAAGGCACACTATGTAGTTTTGCTTGTTTTAGCTCCCCCTGGTGTCCGTTTTAAATCACTGCCGTAAAAACGTTAGCATCGTTTTTGCTCAGAAACACCTAAATCTAACTGTTGAAATGTCTCCTCAGCCTTCAGTGCTTTCTACATAAGCGGTGTTCAAGCAGGGAGCGATGGGAAAAAAAGAAACAGGAATCAAGAGATAAAAACACTCTGGAGCTAGCATAACAGCTAGCCACTTTGGGTTAGCCTAACCCTCTGAGATACGTGACTTTGTGAGACTTCCGGGGAGAATGAGAAGTTTCAAACATGGTATTCCGGATCTAAGCAGCAGATGGGGCTGAGTGACTTTTCATTAACCCTGCAAATGGTCATATTAGCACATACTGGCTCAAAAAAAAAAAAAAAAAATTAAAAAGTTGCAAAGTATGCCTTTAAAATTAAACACTGTCTGACATACTAATATGTAGTGTGACGTTCTGAGCAGCTCCTCCTATCAGCTCCGTTCTCTCAGACTCAGGTTCTTTGAAGGTTTAGGACTACGTGGAGCTGACATCACTCTCTGACATGCTTTTGGCTGCTGAGAGATGATTACCGACTTCACTGCGTTTATCAGCGTGAGTGAAGTTTGCATCAGAACGTCTCTTTAGTTACTGATTCACTTGTCCAACTTCTGAGCTGCTCTGTTCAGAACGTCCACTCCCATCATGCTGCTGCAGGCCGCTGGCGAGTGTCAGCTGGCTGTTAGTTCTCACTTTCATCACACTTGTTACTGACATGTGAAAGTCTAGACTCTGTATCTGCTCACAGAGATACAAGAAAACTAATCTTTTTACTTTTCTCTGAAGTCTTGCGTGCATTTGATAAAAAAAAATATTCTAAAACTATTCTGAAACAAACTGTAGAAGAAATCAAAAGAGAAAGTTAACTGATTTCCACTAGATGTGTCCAATCCTGGGATAAATAATGTCATTCATGAAACACATCCATGACATTTGAAGCGGTTTTATTTCATTGAATTAGCCTCCCTGCCATTGGGAGTGGCATTTTTCAGTTATTGCTCACCTCTGATTCCCCCTTTGGCCTGTAGGATTTTAATAAAGATCCCTCATCCTATCCTATCAGGGATACAGATGGTGAACGGGTTTGGGTTTATGGCTGCTCTAACTGGATTTATGATGCAGACAGACAGCTGGACAATGTACTTCAAATTCTCACTTTGTGTTATTTGTGAGCTCCATCTGCTGGAGGAGGGTTGATAATTTCATATACGGGTTCTTCTTGTCATGATGATTCCCTCAGTCTGGATCTAGTCATAAAAACAGAATTAAACATAAGCCCACAGAGGACAAATAAACAAGGTTGGGTTGTTTTTTAAAAGAAAAAAATCCTCATATAACCATTCCTTTTATATAACATTAGATGACTGTGGCCAGTGTGTACAATGTGCAGGAAAACAGCAACTTAATGCCAACAAAAGTTAATAAAACAAACAAAACTTC
Source organism: Callopanchax toddi (assembly GCA_006937965.1). Classification (NCBI taxonomy): domain Eukaryota; kingdom Metazoa; phylum Chordata; class Actinopteri; order Cyprinodontiformes; family Nothobranchiidae; genus Callopanchax; species Callopanchax toddi. The sequence continues at coordinate 260,395 of SSNR01000511.1, read as the reverse complement.
CCTGTGAGCAACAGAAATGCTTAAAGACAAAAGACTGAGGCACTATATTGCTTCCTTCAGTGAGTAGAAACCTTCAGGAAAACGTCGGAAAGCTTCTGACCACAACAGCTTATTAGTCCCCAGTCATTTCCCATCCCTCTGTCTGGCTTCAGAGCATCCATCTGTCTGCTTCACTGGAAACTCCATCAACTCCTCGTTTAATGGGCAATTAAAAAGTAAAAACAAACAGCTTCTTTTCTGACATAAAATCTGTTCAAAAATGTGCTGAGAACAGCTCGTTCGGTATGAGGCGATGCTGTACATTTTTATGAACTTGTAGCTTTAAAAAACTATGCATCCAAGAATAAAGGTGGCAAGCAGCCAAACAGTGTGAAGCATCGCCTGTCTGATGTGTGTGGGATTTAGTGGGTTTGTTACAGAAAGGAAGAAGTGGGAGCAGCTACAGCATTTAGCTAACAGAGCGGGGGAAGTCTTAGTTTTATTTTAGGAGTCTGCTTTACTGGACTGGGTTTATGCAAGTAAAAACATTCTGGCTCCAACTTTCAAAAATTCCTATTTCAAAAAGTAGGGACTAGCTAAATTCTGGCTAACATTTTTTGGAAGGGGCCAATTATAGCGTA
>SSNR01000511.1:239318-259739 GCA_006937965.1 Callopanchax toddi | reverse complement strand
CCCATCCCGTCTCTGAACAGAATGAAAAGACTGTCTGACAGACAGACAGACACCGGATGAATGGAGGGAGAGTTTTTAGAGATTTCTTGATGACTGGCTGAACGATCAGCTGATAGATTCTCTAGATCATCCTATGGATCTATGTGCTGAACTGGACCCAGTGTTAGATCAACAGGACCATCGGAACCACGTAAAACCCGGTGTCACTGGACGCTGCAGCTTCTGGCCGTTCTCGGTTTCCCTTCAACCAGCAAATTATCCAACAGGTTATCAATTTGCTTGATAGGATGAAAAACATGACATTCCCCTTTGGATTAAAGCTACACTCGGCAGCTTGATTAAAAAAATGTAGCTTTTAACGTTTTTTAATGCCTTTTAACAACGTTCTAACATAATATAGCTATAAATATATTGTGGAGATTTAAAAAAAATGAAAGAAATCAATAAAGTGGTTGTCCCGCAGTTCTCTAAAAGCTTCAGCCAATCTGGGAGGGGTGAGTGCTCTGAGACGTTTCTGTAAAATAGCTAGCGATACGTAGCTAGCTTGTTGACGCTGCCAAGTGTAGCTTTAAATTAAATATTTCTCTTAGATCCTGAACGATCTCTCTGCCACACTGACAGGGGCTCTGCAGCGAGACTGACTCTCGGAGCACTTCTGTGTTCTCATGACATTTGATCACTAAATAAAACAGTTTTCAGTCTCTGTGAAATTACGTTTTCTAAACCTCTGTTGTCACGATTTACTGTTAAAAGCCAAACATCCACCGGCTTATACATATGCAATTATTCATGAGGTACTTCGCGTTGACCATATATGGAAGAATGTGGGTGTGTAGGAGGAGGGTTAGATCCCAAAACAGCCGAGCACAGTTCTACGCACGAGACGTATGGACGTCCTCCATTTTTTACAGAGCTTGCTGGAGAAGGGCAAGCCCTTCTTCACTATTAAAGTTGATCTAGCAGTAATTTCAGCCTGCCATGTGGGGTTTGGGGACAAACCTGTAGGGCAGCACCAATTGGTGTGTCCCTTTATGAAGTGTGCACGATGCAAACTGACAGTCTCTAGGCCGCTGGTGCCACTGTGGGACCTCTTGCTCGTGCTGGCCCTCTGTCATCATCCTTTTGAACCGGTGGAGGGGGCTGGTATAAAATTCCTGTCTTTGAAATGAGCTCTGCTCTTGGCTTTGGCCACAGCAAAGAGAGTGAGCGACCTAGGCTTTGTCAGTCAGTCCTTCTTGTTTACACTGGGCCCCTAAGGTGTGTTTGAGACCTAATCTGGCTTTTGTGTCTAAGGCGATGGAATCTTCATATAGATCAGGGGTGGAGAATCCTGGTCCTCGAGGGCCACAGTCCTGCACATTTTAGTGCTCTTCAACACACCTGATCTAAATCAGGGATGATTAGGAGCTTTTTGGTTGCCTTGAAGGCACACTGATGAGGTAATTCAACATTTAAATCAGGTGTGTTGAAGAGAGGATACCTCTAAAACATGCAGGACTGTGGCCCTTGAGGAGCAGGATTCCCCAACCCTGATATAGATGTTCTTTATTGGGGCTGTTGGCTTTCTACCTGCCTTGTTCCTCAGCAGATGAGCAGATGTCCGGTTTGGGCTCTAAGGGCGTATGTGGACAGGACATCTGGTTTCAGGAAGTCTGACCAGCTGTTTGTGTCTTGGGCCACTGCCCATAAGGGCAAACCATTGTCTCGTCAGAGATTAGCGCACTGGATTGTGGAGGCTAAAAGCCTTTCGTATAGGCTATTGAATGTTTCAATAGAGAAACCTTACATACAAGCGCGCATACACACACACAGGTGATTACAAGGTGTTCGCATAAAAATGGACTCAGGTGTTTTCAGACACATTGACTGGGGCTGTGGTTGACACTGAACTCTCTTGAATTAGTCTTTACTGTATACATTTTACTGCGGTCGCGACACACTCGGCACCTGGCTCACCTCCTCCCCACGAACTGGACCACGTCAAGTGTGTGGTTCGGACTTGGTGGAGGGGTGGGGGGGGTGGGGGGGGGGGGGGGGGGGGGGGGGGGGGCAAGCGAGTTGCGGACCCACTGCAAAAACTTGGCAGAGTTTGGTTGGTCAGAGCAGCGGCCACGCTGCACGTTAGCCAGGACTGGACTGGCTCTCTGGTGAACCAGAGTTTCTGGTGGACCGACAGTCCCTGTCCCAACTTTTAAAAATTCATCTGGTCCATAAAAACAGGAGATCAGCAAGTCCACTGACACTGAACTGGGCCAACATCATTTTTGCTTTGATCCTGCGTGATGCATTCAGCAAAAAAAAAAAAGTTGACGTAAAATTCCTCTCAGCATAACAGTTTGTTTTTGACGGTCTGAGCGGTTATTTTCTCCAGAAATTCCTCACTTTGGCTGAAGGATGGATGAGGTCATCTGATCGTCAGACCATCTTCCAGTGAACTCAGCGGTGCACGCACCTGTCGTTATAACGTCAACGTGGCAGCGCATCCTGCTCAAGCTGTTTCTCAGCATAAGAACTGACAGCTTAAAATTTAACAAATCAAACACTAAAAACACATTGATCTGTCAATGACTTTATCAGAGGTTTGTCCTTACAGCTGTTTTCAGAGACTCGTTAAATACTAATGTTTACCCCAAAAGTAGTTTTACTTAGGGCTGCACGATTCTGGATCAAATGAGAATCATATTTTTTTTGCTTAGAATTGAGATCACGATTCTCTCACGATTTTTTTCCCAATATAAATATTTATTGCACTTATTACCTGCACATCAACTTCATAACAGTTGACACTGAACATAAAAACAATAAATGTCTCTCTTGTCTTCTCTTATGTACACAACCTTTGAATAATTTTAACAATAACAACAGGGAGCACGTGTTTTCATGCAAATTATGTCCTGGATCAAATGCGGTACAATGGTCGTCTTCTCTCTTAAAAATTTGTCATTTGGAAATGAGATTGCATACAAGCATGAACTGAGATCACGATTTTTTTAACAATTAATTGTGCAGCCCTAGTTATACTACCAAAAACTTGATGAAAGCGCCCTACATGCTGCGATGTGGATAATGAAATTAGAGAAATAAAGTCATTTTAAGGCCGATTTAATCCAGTACAAATAAACTGGATGCTGCAATTACTTTTTGACAGGTGTAAAATAATCAGAATGAAGTTATTTGATGTGTTATAAAAGACAGTTGTTTTAATCAGGTCACCTGTAAACTAAATCGAATCCTTTATTGTCAGGTGAACAGATGAGAAGGTTTCTACAGTAAAAACTATTCAAACAGAGTGAGCCTTAGAAAACAGCTGTAAAGTTAAAGGAGACAAACCTCTGATGAAGTCCTGACAGATCAATGTTTTAGTGTTAAAATCGTTTCATTAGACAAAATTCACCCTGATAACTTTATCAACCATCAAAGAGCCCAGAGCTCATCTCATCTGGTTTGTGACTCAGGTCTGGGTTTCTGTTAGTAATTCTTGTTAGGTTAGTAACTGCCCCCCCCACCCCATGGTGTGCCTTGTGATATTTTTAAATGATGTGTACCTTGGCTCAATAAGGGTTGAAAAACACTGATTTACGTAATCATTTATTTCCCAACTAACTAAAGAGCAGAACAACCTTCCATCATGCCCTACTGTCCTTCCAACATGGAAGAGTTGTGCAGGCGTCTTTCTGCCTCAGGTCCAAACAGAGACTCAGGGCATTGTCCTAAACATTGTGACCCACTTTCAATCTTCAGGAGCAGAACCCAGACAGCTAGATCAATCCTGGTTCTCCTCAGCTCGTCGTTCCCGTAGCGAGCCGTCGACACTCTGTCTGTTTTACATGTTGCTCACGTGGTCCACCATTGTGTCACTGGACCTCCACCCTCCATCCAGAATAAGCCTGACAGGCTGGAGCCTCTGCAGCGCTTTGGTCCACGTGTCAGGGTCTCTGTCTGCTGGGTTTTTCCTCAGGTCAAGACTCAGTCTGTGTGTGGGGGGGTTAGTTCTCAGTCTCTTAGCAAACTCCATCAAATCAGCAGGCAGAATGAAGTTTGAACTGTTGAGGACAAAAAAACACGTCATGTAAAGTTTTAATTTAAAGCTGCTATCTGGAGTTTTCCTCTTTCAGGATATATGCATGATTTTTTAAAAATAAAAACATATCGGCAGACCTGCCGACCTGTTCGCATTTTGCGTAGCAAGTATGCAGTTTGACATCTAAGTACGCTGGTACGACTTGCCTCTCAAAACTACGCAAAAAGCTGCAGACATGTAAATTCTGAGGCAAATGTGCACGTGCTCATGTCTGACAACACGATGCATCAGCGTGGTGAAGCAGTTTCAAGCACTCATTGTAGAAAAGTGAAGAATAACAAGTCTACCAAACCATCTGGTTCTGTCTGGAGTCGGACTGAAATCCGTGTGTCAGAACTCTGTCAAGAGGAAGTGAGCGCAGCCCGAGTCGCGCACGCTCACAGCAACTAAGGCCTGTTTAAACATATGAGAGCAGCGCAGGAAACTAAAGAAGTTGTTTTGTGATAAAGAGTTACTAACAGTCTAGCTGACGAGATTCTTCAAATCAGAAATTGGAGAGTTCGCTCTCTCGTGCACCAAGCATAGGACGGCGAGCACTGCGTAACAGGAAGCTGCAGGAGGAGAAGACAGGTGGAGGTAGGAGTCAAACTAATGAATAGGGAGCTTGTGCAGACAGATATGTGTAGAGATTTAAATATACTGTATATAGATATGGACTTATATAAAGATGGATAGATGGATGGAGAATGAATTAAAGCTGCACTCTGTAAAATCCAAACAAGCTAGCTATTTTACAAAAACATGTCTGATGTCTCACCCCTCCTGTCGGGTATAATCCTTATGCCGCCTCCCACCGGATATGAGACCGCGCTTTGCCACAGTAAACAAGAGAGAGCCGTTGAAACGCTGCACTAACGTTCACCCAGGTTTTTCCTCTTTCGATGTCCAAACGTTTTTGTTTTCTGCTAGTTGAAAAGGTGTTTTTCTTTTTGGGACTCTGGTATTTTTTCCTAAAATTGAAGCGCTAACAACCGGCTGTTTCTGTCCTTCTCACTTCTGGGATTTTGTACTAGAAAATCCTCCAGCACGCATTAATGGAGGATCCAGGCAGTGCAAAAGTGAGGCGCTTCAGCGAGACAGACAGCCGGATTGTCCAATAGTTGCGTTCAGTCCGAAACGTGAGATTTGCTGAGGTTTTTAGAGAACTGTGAGGGAACCACTTTATTGATTTCTTTCAGGGGTTTTTTAATCGTCACAATATATTTATAGCTACACTATGTTAGAACGTTGTTAAGAGGCATGAAAAAAAAAGTTTTAAGCTACATTGTTTACCAAACTCCCTATGGTACCTTTAATAGTGAATATTAAGTTATATTTTTGACCTTGTGTAGGTCAGATGAAACTCCTACAACTTCTGTTGTGACCACAATGTGGTTGTTTTACTATTATTTGTTTCTGATTATATTGATATTATTCTAAGGTCTCCTAATGAAGACTTTGATTTCTTTACTATCTGATGTGTAGAATTAGACCTAACAGCACCACATTTTAGTGAATTGGTGGTAGGGATTTTTACCAGCAACATTTTCAGTCAGATGAAAATATTTTCCTTCATTCCCTGCTCTAGTGGTGAGATGTGGTTAGAAAAATGCACCCCACCAAAAACAAATGTCCCCAGCCTCCACTGTCCAGCTCTCACCTGATGTCCAGATGCTTTACTGGGCTTGGAGACGGTCCAGAGAACAGGTCAGCCAGTTCACACACACTCTTGGCTGTTAAGACAGGTAAAAATGTTTCTTTACTGCATGAAAATATTTACTTTGTAAATTACACATGAATGTATTAAAGCAGGGCTACTTTCCCTTTAAAACTTCAAAATACATTTAAAAAAAAAACATTTAAAATTATTTGCTAAACATACATTTATATATGAATCCCTTAAAATTAAAATCTGTGTTAGAAACCATGACTGGTCTGGTCCTTCTGTTTGTCTCTTTCCTGTCCTCTCAGACCCCATCAGGCTGAGGCATTAGGCTCCGCCCACTCCGAGCCTGGTTCTGCTGGAGGTTTCTTCCTGTTTAATTTTTCCTTCCCACCATCGCCCTCAGACTGAGCTGCTCAGAATGGAGGACGCTTCAATCTAATCAGCTGGTTCCTTTAAAACAAGACTATTTGACTAAATATCATTTTGTTTAAAATCTAATTTTATTACAACTAAATAGCATCTACTGCAGTTAGTTGTCCTGAATGTGGACCTGAACTGATCTGGATTTGTCGTGTCTGAACTGGAGCTTTAGAAATAAACTGAACTGGATTTAGTTCAATAATTAAATATATGCATCAGGTCCACTTTTTAAATAAAGGTTGGAGTTGACACTTCAGCCTGTGTGAGATGTCCACAAGTAGTTTGATTACAAATGTAATCCAGTCAGTTGAAGAAGATGAAGATGAAGGCTCCTCACCGAGGCGATTTTGTGCCAGACTTAGTTTGTGGAGAGAAGGCATCGCCTTCAAAGCAGTCACCAGCTGACGCAGACTTTCTTCTTGGTTAGAGCACTTCTCAAAGAGACGACAGTCACTCAGTCTGAGCTCTAAGAGAAGAGAGAGAAGAGTTCAGCTGAGACTGGATTCAGCCAGGACTAAAGCTCTGCTCCGATCCTCACAGGAGGATTCAGTCTGTCATTTTGAACAAGGACAGAGACAACAAGCAAACCTCTAAAAAAAAATCTTCCAAACATACAGCAGCTCAGGATTCACTCTTCTAGTTTTTACCTTCCAACTTGCAAGATCTCAGCAGGTTTAGGATCTCATGGAGACAACCACACAGTTTAACGTCCTCAAAGTCCAGAAACCTCAAGCTGAGATTTGACTCTGAAAGGAAACCATCACATGATCATTAAACACTGATTTTAAAAAATGGTCCCAAACATTATTCTGGCTAAAAAGTGTAGCTAAAACAAGAGTAAATGTACCAGGATTCATATAGGTAAAATATACATTATGAAACATGTGTATCAGAGAAAATAAATAATGATCAGATAAAGATTTATACTGGTAATTAAGAATGTACAGGGACAACTCTAGTTGCATTATCTATCGTTACACATCATTACCTATATTGTCATCTACTGTTATATATAACCAGCAGAACTCCTGTTTAGGACAGGTGAGCTGACCTGAGAGCGTGGTGAGGATCTGGTTCTGAGTGGACTCAGTGGGTCTCAGTCCAGTCACGTGGAGCGTGGTGAGGCGTGGGCAGCGACGCAGCAGAGACGTCAGGGAGCGCATGTCTGTTTGGTGTTCCGTTATTTTCACCGTCAGCTTCTCTAGAGGCAACTCTGCTCAAAACAAGTACGGTCAATATTTTAAAATAACTTTAGTAACTTGTTCATTCATTTTCATAATAATAATAAAAAGAACCAGTCAAGTTTTAGTTCCATGTTTTAAACCATTGTTTTCTACATATAAAGCCCACTTTAATAATCAACCAATGTCATAAAGAGAACAGGATGCAGTTTAAATGTTTTAAACTTCTACTTTGTTCAGAGTTTAGAAGGGCATCTAAATAAATTGTCATGAGGTTTTAACTTGTTCTGCAGGAAGACGATGGAATAGAAATACAAATCTTCCATTCTTTTATTTGACAGCACCTGAAATGTCCGACTCAGCTGCCAGGGATTGAAACAGGACGTACGGCGGTCCCCATGAGTTCCTCTGGATCTCCACGCTCAGAGACATCAGTTTGGGGACGGCGGCTACCAGAGTCGCCATGAACCTGATGGATGTCAGGAGGCCGAGGTTCAGGTCAGTGAGGCTGCTGCTGGCGCTGTCAGAGAGCTTCTTCAGGGCCGCTGCCAGGTCCAAAACCTCAGACTCACGGATGTTCGCTGAAAAGGATCATTTATGACAATTAACTCAATCACTTCCACAATAATAAACAACTGAAATCAGTGTTTTAATCTTACTGGACTTTTAAAGTAGACCTGCTGTTCAGACATCAATAATCACGACCTGAATTAGAAGTAGAGGAAAGCGAGGTGACTGAATTTAGTCATTTTGAGAGACAATACTATCTACATTATCTCATGTTTGTTCCAACATTCTGCAGCCTGCTAAGGACTGAGATCTACAGCTTTGGGACTAAAACTTCAAACCTGTTTCAAAAACTGTTCTTTAGCTACTTTGGCAGCGAGAATTACAGGTCAGAGAGAAATCCGTTTCCACGTGAGGCCATGCTTATCAGAAACATGTGATCATATGAGCGGCCCCAGGAGGTCCTGACCACTGCAGACCTGGGTGCTCATTTAGGAAACTTTGCCCGACGTCGACCGGCCATGTGTTGAAGTATCCTTGGGCAAGATACTGAACCCCTCAACAACCGCCTCCCGGGCGCCATTCTGAGATGGCAGCCCACTGCTCCCCAAACGCTTTTTACGCAAACAAAAGTTTGCGTAAAAAGCGACTTACGCAATTTTCAGGCCCGTTTTTTGCGTAAGCATTTAAGCAAGCTTTATAAATGAGCACCGTGAACTTTTCCTCCAAGGCTGCAGGTGCAATGGGAGCCATCAAACACTTGGATACTTCCTTCAACACATCAGACTTAGAAACTTGTAGTCATTCAGCCACTATCAGACCAGAACCAGGATAATACACAGGATCCGTCAGAGGTCACAATCTTCTCTGACTAGTACTGGAGCCTCACCACTGCTCCTCTGAAGGTCAGAGATCACACAATACAGCTGTCAGAAATTTAGTTTAGGTCCGTTTTCTTTTAAACAAGTATTCTTCTCATTTCACCAGAGAACAGCTCCTGGTTCATATAATGACATAAATCAGAAACTTTGAAAAAAATGACTGCTGAAGTATTCTATTAACCGTATAAGGTATAAGATTAGGTAGGTAGGCACACCCCACCAAACAAGATAAAACACAAGCAAACTTACGGAAGTTGTGAATAGTTAGAGAGCGAAGGCAGAAAAACGTAGGTAGAGCAGAAATCAGGACTTTGAGAGACTTTGAGTCCCCGTTTCCGAGCTCCAGACAGTCGATCTGTCCCAGGGAACAGACTTCATCTGAAGGACCAAAGGTCTGACAGAGAACATGTGGGTCCACAGGAAAGTCTGATTCTCCAGGATTCTCCAGGGACGTGGTGTCCAACCTGAAGCGTTTGTGTGGAGTGGCGTGATCTGCCTCAGCACTTGAAGCCTCGGTATGAAGACTGAGACTGGTTACACCTGCTTTAGAGGTTTCTGAAGTACAGCAGGGCGGCATCAGCTTCTTCAACTCCGGGGTCACATGCAGAGATCCCCGTCCATGTAGAAGCCAGGCCAGCAGGATGGGACAATTCGCATGAAAAACCAGTTTGGTCGCCACCCCGTGGTCCAGCAGACGATGGAGGATGTACAGAACGCTTTGTGTCTCTGGCACATTGTGAGTGGAGACAATAACTCTCCTAACGTTCTTCTCCAACAAAGTTAAGAGAGTCCTCTGATCACAGGTCAGCGTCTGAAGGGTCTTGTGGATGGATGATAGGACCAAAAACTCCTGAGTGGTTTTTGCAGCAGCCGTCAGGAATGCCTTGTTTTTCAGATTAGTGGCGTTTCTTAAAACATACCCGTTTCTAAAGCCATAGAGCACCAGTGTGAAGAGAAGTCTCATGACCTTTTGCTTTGCCTTTTCTTCTGTGTTGAATTCTAACGCCTGAAAAAAAACAAAATACAAAGGGAGAAAGAAAAAAAAGGTGGGAGAAAAAAAGAAAAAGAGATTGAATGAGGGCAATAGAGAGGGAGGTAGAGAGAGAGAGCAAGAGGGAAGGAGATAAATGGGGAGAAGAGAAACAGAAAGAGAGAAACAGAAGAAAAGAGAACATTACATTTTGCAGATTTCTGTGAATCATATTTCAGGAGTCACCTACACTATTAAAGCCAATGAGGTTCTGCAGGTTCTTGAACCACCCTGTGAAGGTGGAAATCCCTGAAACACAAACACAATGAGACAGCGAACACTTCCAGACAGCTGACAGAGTGGACCCTCCTACCTCTGCTGTTCAGAACCGGCTGGACCTGGTCCAGCTGACACACGGTCAGGTGAGTCAGAAGGTCCATGATGAGCGGCGACGGAAGACCTGATCAAAAAGAAAACACACACACGTTACAGCAAACTAATAAATGACTGCAGCTGGACGAGGAATTCCCTCTTACCGAGAACCGCCTCAGTCCCCAGGGCGGTGAAATGCGTCCGGACCGCCTGGAAACAAATCTCCTTCAAGCTCCGACCCGTCTCTGGAACCTGCATCTCCACCGGGTCCGGTTACGCCTGTACGAGACCAATATCCCGTCTCACCAACCCTTTTTTATGTCTTTCTTTACAAAAGAAAACTATTGACCGGTCAAACAAACTGCTACTAGCAAGAAAACCTCTGTGTACGCGCTACTTCCGGTGTCTCACCGGATGTTGCTCCCATCAGCGGTTCCCCATGAGCCTCGCCAGGAATAAGGTGGATGGGTGCTTAAAGTAAAGTATTATGGTATAGAGTGCACTAAAAAAAATAGATTTTTATGTCACGCTTAAAATTTCAGTCTCAAAGATAACCTGAGTAAATACAAAATGCACTTTTCAAATGATGATTTCATTTATTATGGGGAAGATAAAACAACCTGGTTCTATGTGAAGAAGTAATTCCCCTCCTTGATAAATCATGACTCATCAATAGTTATCACAAACAGACTGCAGTCGTTGTCTCAAAGTGTGTTACGGCCAGTTAAGTTCAGGGGACAATTACTTTTTCACATAAGGCCATGCTGGTTAGGATGGTTAGTTTTCCTTTATAAATTAAACCATTGATTGAAAACTGCGTTTTATATTTACTCAGATTCTCTTTGTATGATACTGATATCGTGTTAGTTGATCTGAAATATCTAAACGTGACGACAAAACATAAACATTAGAACAGTGTGATGGGGCAAATACTTTATCACAGCTCCAGGTCTAAAGGTGAGTAGAGTGTTCAACAGAGGACATGAACAGAACTGATGAATTCTAAGGAAATAGTTCTAAAATCATGCTAGTCAATGGAAGACTTTTTGCTCGTAATGAGAAATCCGGTTCATCCAGTCATTTCAGAGATCTCCCAAAATTTGGACACATAAAAGCAAAGCTATAGTTTACTTTTTGTAAGGCTACACAAAAGAAGGAATGTAGTTAACGCTTCAAGATAGTTTATTGTTATTATTCAAGCATCAGTCATCCTTTAAAGCAATAGAGTGGATGGTGTTGGTATAGAACCACCATAGTGATAGGAAACCAGTAGTGGATGTTGGATAAAACACTTAGTCTGTTCAGGCTCCAGGTGACCGCTCAGCAGTCAGTCCTCAGCCATGCTTGTCTATATTGAGCTACTCTTGAGGCTAGCAGTAGTCCAGACTACTCCTGAGGCCCTGGGGCTTTCATAGCCATGCTGGCCCCCACCATGGCTGGATAACTTCTGTTCCTCCTCATTCCATCCGGCCCAAAAGGGGAGCCGGACCTGCGCAGGCCCCCTAAAGGCCCCAGGATGGGACCCGGACTCATCGCCCTGCTCCCTGGAGCTCCAGCCACGCCCAGCCGCTTCACCTTGTCCAGCAGGTTGAGGTTGTGGACGGTCACGCTAACGTCCGTTTGGCTTTCACAGTCCCTCCCTCGCTGCCTGCCTCTCATCCCTGTCACCTCCTTCAGGATGGAACGCGCCGGTTTGGAGGCCAGGAAGTTGTCGTAGGACGGGCTCTTGAAGTCAAAGCCCGCTGAGGTTGGCACAGCTGAAGCACCTGGCCTTGTAGGGGAGTTTGGAGGGGTTGATGGATGCAGAAGGTCTGGATTGGATACTCTGTTTGGGGTGATAGAGGTGCTGAGTAGGACTCCTCTGCTGCCCTGACTGGGCTCCAGGCCCTGGCTCTGGTGATACATGGCTGCTGAGATGCCTCTCTCCTGGAGGAGGCGCACTAAGCCCAGGGAGGTGCTGGTGGTGCGTGTTGCATCTCTACAGTCAAGAACGAGTACAAAATTATTCATCAATATTCACTAAATCACAGCCAGCAAACTCAGATTTTGTGTTGCCTTGCCTGAGGTTGGTTGAGGATTCAGAGGGCCTGAGACTGAGCCTTCGAGGCGTGCAGGGAGTAGCAGCAGGAGTCCCCAGCAGGGACATCACACAGGAGGACGACGCAGGAACTGGGTTTAAACTAGAACCAACAAAAACAAGAAGTTACTGAATTTTTGGCTCATTTAACGCTTTAAAATGGCAGTTTTATCAGCAATAGAGAAGCCTAAACTGCAGAAAAGAAGCTCAGTATGTTTGAACTGTAAACATCAACATGTATTACTTAGCAACAGTCCCCTGTTGAGGACTAAATGTTGTTAATATAATTCAGTAGGATGTTTGAACTGCATTCAGAGCAAAGAAAATCCTACTTTATATAAAGAAGAAAGCAAAACCTGGATCGTTAGGATCAAAATGCGTTGGTTTGACTAAAAATACAATGGAGAATGAGCGGAGGTCTCACCTCGGTGTGACCCGCGTCTGCTCATCTGTTGGGTGGAGGATCCGACAGGTTGTAAAGGTGTAGGTGGAGCTGGTGTGGGCCATGCATTTACCAGGGAAGTACGCCGCTGAAACCCACAGAATCCATTCATTCTTAAGCAGCATGACAATCATCAGGTGTTTAAACAATTTTACATGAATGAAATGATCAGTTTGGAGGGGAAATGTTTGGAAAATGACTGAGTTTTATTAAACTTTGTCATTAGCGGTGTTTTACATTTGGCTCACAAAACAATGAAGGGGAAAAAAACCAGTACGCCCTCTAATGGTACCTACAGTATAGGTTTTAAGCCCCGCCCCCTCAATATAAGTGAATGACTCAGAATGAGAATTTTTTTTGTGATATTTTAAAGAAATTTTCATAGATAACATAAATGCTAGAAAAAGTATTTGAGATTTTACCACCAGCTCAAATGAGTGATGTCTCATTTGATTCATGATAATTGAGTTTGTTCCACAAACATGAAAATAATGATAAAAAAAAAACATTGCAATAAATTAATAAATAGTCTTTCCTAGTTTTATAAAGATAGTGCTCTAAATATGTGTTGTACATGACTCTCAGCTACCACCACACCGCTCAAAATATTTTAAAATGTAAGCTATAACCATTTTGGTCCCTCAGGTGTATAAAAGTCAACGCCTATATCAACTATGCAACTGTAAATTTATAAATGTTTTGATAATCAGAAAAAACAACTAATATTTTTTCATTTTCAAATCCTTCAAGTCTTAAAGTGAATTAGCTCACCCAGAGCATCAGTGTTGCTAAGATGAGGTGATGGTGATGGAGAGGGCGGAGAGGGTGGGCCGAGATTGGTTGGAGGCTGCCCGAGGTTGGCCACGCCCACGCTGGAGGCGGGGACCACAGCTGGTGAGGCGGAGGCTGAGGAGGTGGGCAGATTCTGGAAGTATTGATCTCCTGGTTCGTCCTCCTCAAAACCTCCCCACGGGTACACCTGCAGACGCCACAGCAGAGAGATAAAATGGTTAATAAACCGTAACCATCTGATGTTTTTAACAAAATCCCTGAGGGGTTTTACTTTTCCAACTATCTTATCCAGTTGCATTTTCAGGTCTATCCAGTTGTAAACATGCTGTCAAAAGATAAAACATGGATTCAAAACGCACGCAGACCTGCTCTAGCTCGAGCTCCAGGGGCCTGTAGCCCTTCGGCACCACTCCAGGCCTGGCATCCAGAATCACACCCAGGTGAGGCTGCGCTAACTGCTGCCACTGGTGCAGAATGGCAGAGCCTGGTGGACAGAAACAAGCATGACTGCAACATTTTAAAACACAAAAATATTTTAAACTCTTCACGGCTCTTTCCTTGTAAAGATTAGAGCTGCTAAATAATGGATAAAATCATAATCATCATTTAGGTCAGTAATAAAATAATGATTATTTAATTCTATTACTAGTTAGTTGGGAAACACTGTCCAGAGTTTATGTTTTAAGGAGGTACTGGTTGAAATCAGCAGGTGGCAGAGTTGAGCTGTTTAGTGATTAAAACCTATACAAGTATAAATTATGAGACCAAAATGACTTTGATCACACTAGAATTAACAGCCAATCATAAAATGTTTAGGCCTACTTAGGATACATGTCGACCCCAACTAATTACAACTAATGGATCAATCAGTCGTATTAATAAAACATAGTCTGAGCTACTGAGAAGCTTTTAATTTGACCAAATATATTTTGATAGAATCTTCAGCAGTTAGAAATAGAACCATAAGGAAAACAATTGCTGGACAATGCAAAGAAAAGCACATCAACATCCTCAAATGGCGTTTGTGTTTGACCCTCATTCTGCCATCTTTGCTCACACTGACTTTTAAACACAAGACCACTTGATTCAAGCTAGAGAAGTGTGTGTCTTCAAGACAAAATAAGATCATGTTCATCACTGGAATATGACAAAAATACTCTTAATAATTGTTTTACGTTAATTACAATGAACTTTTTATTTTAACATACAGTGGAGAAAATAAGTATAACAATGCTGATTTTCCAGGTTTTCGCTCTTACAAAGAATAAAAGTCTATTATTTTCATCATAGCTACACCAGTGTGGACCAACAAATGTAGCTTGCGAGGTGAAAATGGTTGGGCACCCCTGCTCTACAATGCTGCAGTGGTGTGAAAAACTATTTGCCCCCTTCCTGATTCCTTATTCTTTTGCATGTTTGTCACACAAAATGTTTCTGATCATCAAACACATTTAACTATTAGTCAAAGATAACACAAGTAAACACAAAATGCCGTTTTTAAATGATGGTTTTTATTATTTAGGGAGAAAAAAATCCAAACCTACATGGCCCTGTGTGAAAAAGTGATTGCCCCCTGAACCTAATAACTGGTTGGGCCACCCTTAGCAGCAATAACTGCAATCAAGCGTTTGCGATAACTTGCAACGAGTCTTTTCCAGCGCTCTGGAGGAATTTTGGCCCACTCATCTTTGCAGAATTGTTGTAATTCAGCTTTATTTGAGGGTTTTCTAGCATGAAGCGCCTTTTTAAGGTCATGCCACAACATCTCAATAGGATTCAGGTCAGGACTTTGACTAGGCCACTCCAAAGTCTTCATTTTGTTTTTCTTCAGCCATTCAGAGGTGGATTTGCTGGTGTGTTTTGGGTCATTGTCCTGCTGCAGCACCCAAGATGGCTTCAGCTTGAGTTGACGAACAGATGGCCTTCAGGACATTCTCCTTCAGGATTTTTTGGTAGAGAGTAGAATTCATGGTTCCATCTATCACAGCAAGCCTTCCAGGTCCTGAAGCAGCAAAACATCCCCAGACCATCACACTACCACCACCATATTTTACTGTTGGTATGATGTTCTTTTTCTGAAATGCTGTGTTACTTTTACGCCAGATGTAACGGGACACGCACCTTCCAAAAAGTTCAACTTTTGTCTCGTCGGTCTACAAGGTATTTTCCCAAAAGTCTTGGCAATCATTGAGATGTTTTTTAGCAAAATTGAGACGAGCCTTAATGTTCTTTTTGCTTCAAAGTGGTTTGCGCCTTGGAAATCTGCCATGCAGGCCATTTTTGCCCAGTCTCTTTCTTATGGTGGAGTCGTGAACACTGACCTTAATTGAGGCAAGTGAGGCCTGCAGTTCTTTAGATGTTGTCCTGGGGTCTTTTGTGGCCTCTCGGATGAGTTGTCTCTGCGCTCTTGGGGTAATTTTGGTCTGCCGGCCACTCCTGGGAAGGTTCACCACTGTTCCATGTTTTTGCCATTTGTGGATAATGGCTCTCACTGTGGTTCGCTGGAGTCCCAAAGCTTTAGAAATGGCTTTATAACCTTTACCAGACTGATAGATCTCAATTACTTTTGCTCTCATTTGTTCCTGAATTTCTTTGGATCTTGGCATGATGTCTAGCTTTTGAGGTGCTTTTGGTCTACTTCTCTGTGTCAGGTAGCGCCTATTTAAGTGATTTCTTGATTAAAACAGGTGTGGCAGTAATCAGGCCTGGGGGTGGCTACAGAAATTGAACTCAGGTGTGATAAACCACAGTTAAGTTATTTTTTAACAAGGGGGGCAATCACTTTTTCACACAGGGCCATGTAGCTTTGGATCTTTTTTCTCCCTAAATAATAAAAACCATCATTTAAAAACTGCATTTTGTGTTTACTTGTGTTATCTTTGACTAATAGTTAAATGTGTTTGATGATCAGAAACATTTTGTGTGACAAACATGCAAAAGAATAAGAAATCAGGAAGGGGGCAAATAGTTTTTCACACCACTGCTGGACACCAGCCCTCAAGGACCAGGATTGCCCACCTCTGGTCTAGCCAATACAGAACTGTCTTACACTTTGTGAATGGCTCTTTGACAATATGAAACTACCTGAATAACATCATTAATACAGTCATTGTTCCTGTGCATGAAAAACACAGGCCTCATTTCAACATCATGGATGCTGCAACTCATCAAGGTTGCATTATTAGGGAACGGCTGCTGTAGACTGGTACATGAAATGGAGTAGCCTGCACTTTCTCCAGACCTGAATCTCATAGTAAACCCATGGGATCAGCTGAGTCTACGTATAGAGACTCATAACTCTGTACTCCAGAACCTCAATGACCTAAGAGTCACCCTTCAAGAAGAGTGTGATGCCATGACTCAGCAGACAATAAGTCGACTCGTGAACAGCGTTAGACATTGTTGTCAAGCTGTAACTGATGCTGAAGGTCACATGACAAGTTATTGAGACATTGAAACTTTGTGTAGGGGTAAGGGGTTTTAAATGAGGAAATCACCACTGCATGCCTCAACTTCAACGCTCGATTTTCATAATATAATACCACTGTAGTGTGAACTCTTTGTTGCCCATAGATTTCACCAGACAGAAAAATATCCCTACCTTTTTGTGACTACTGTATGAGCATATGCATGCATTCGTATGCAATAATTGCACCATCTGCTATGATGTTTAAGGCAGTGGAAGTGGAATGAAAAATAACAGCTTCAGACTTTGATGAGAACAGTAACAAACAACATGGAAAGTAAGAGAATGATGTGTAAAAAAGTAAAATGGAAAAGCAGAGTGAGACAAACGTTTTATTTGCAGACCACATGGATTATTAACAGACAGAAAGGAATGACAGAAGGAACATGGAGAAATGAAAAGCAAAGGGAATCAAACATAAATGAGAATCATGATTTGGCAATAACATTAAGTGCTGATATATATTATATTATATATGTACATGTTTAACTTATTTTGAAAAAGTTTCAAGTTTAGGATGAAAATCAAAATTCAAAGCACACAAGTGACCAATAATGACTCACTCGACCTATAAAAGCTCAAGGTTTTTACTTGTTTTACATGTAATGTGGTTTATGACCAGCAGAGGGCGGCACAAACCTGAAGCAGGTCAGACTATGTAAAGGAGAAGAATAATAACACATGGAGCTAACATATGATCAGTTTCCCTACAGGTCAGAATGAGCTAATATAATCTGGACTGATCGGTCTACAGCCACTCTCTGGGCTGGGTGTCTTTATAATAGCTGCTCGACTTATGGTGATTCATCAGAGACCAGAAGGAGTTGAAGAGCATCAGAGACAGAGGACGTTCCTTCCTCTCCCTGGTGCTCCTCCTCCTCCTCCTGCCTCCAGCTCGGTCCCTGGCCCATCTCTTCCCTCTCTCCCTCTCTATCCCAGCTCCAGTCCTTTTGACCCACCCCCACGCCCTCTCCCATTCCCCTTCGAGCATTCGCCCATGCCAGCTCTCCCACCTCCTCTCCACCTCGGACCCCCATCCCCACTTGTTTCCCTTCTTCGTCCCACCCCCTCGATGCAGATCGCCTTCCCAGCTCCTCCCCGTCTTGCAGACGGTTGTGTGCTCCCTTCCCCCCTCACCTTCAAGCGGCTTGACGATCTGGAGTTTGTCAGGGAGGTAGGGCCCTCTCGAGGCCCACAGGTGGAGGTTTCCAAGGGACATGATGCTGTCAGAAGGGGTCAGCACACTCTCCTGACCAAGAACGTCATGTCCTCCTCGTCGACGCTCCCTCTCCTCCTCAAAGAAGCGTCTCTCGCTCAGGTTGTTTTGCCGTCGAAGTGAAAGTCGACGCAGGGCCAGCCGAAGGTCCTCAGCCCCACTTGACTTTTTCTCTCTGCAATCTATGCTGTTGATGGAAATAAAAACATATCAATGAATCCAACAGTACCACCTCCCAGTTCACTCTTCCAGATTCCCTGCTCCTCCTCACCTCTCCTGATTGGATGCTGTCTCCATCAGGATGCTCTGTGTCCGGTTGTCAAAGGGAATGGCGTCTCCGCCGATGTCACTTCCATACAGAGCAGAGCGGGGTGAGGAGAGGCCGCTGGACTGAGGCGATGTCCGAGCTGACAGAGACTGGTTGGACCCTGGGATGTTGGAGTTGGTCGGAGTCAGTGAACGCTGACGGACCGTCTGGTTAACACTCTTCACCGTCTCAAACACACGCTTACGGTGGTTCCTGCAGGCACAAAAGTCCTATTCTGGTCTTTAAAGCTCTACAGTTTGAATCTGATGAATTGAATAAAAGTCTACGTACTTCTGTTCCTCACACTCAGGGTCATCCAGACTTAACTCCTTCCTCATCGTTCCCTCGATCTCAGCTGCCAGGGAATCCTGAAACATCAACACTCTTGAAGGAAGGGATGATGATAAAAACACACCTAGACGTTCACAAACACACTCCTACCATTGGGTAGAGTCCCAGCGGGTGGTAGCGTCGGGGGGTTCCTGCTGGGTAGTTTCTGTTCCTCAGGTTTTTCAACTCCTCCTGAGCTTCGTGCAGCATCTCGATACACTCCGAGTATTTCTCCTCCAGCTCCTGCAGCTGTTGTGTTACAATCATCACAGTTTAAAATGTTGGAACAGTGTTTACAGTGTAAAGGTTATGATTAGAAATAACTTGGACAGTCACCTCTGCTGTAAGCTGCCTTTGAGCATCCTTAGCTGCTACGAGGTGTTGAGAGAGCTCCTCATTTTCCACAGCCAGCTGCACATATTTACAGCTTTAAACTATCAGAGCTAAAAGAAAATGTAAAATCTCAATCTGGTTTACATGGGTGAACTCACAGATTTGGCCTTTTTCTGCAGATCTACTATCTGAGACAGGAGGTGGGTGATCTCCTCTTGCTGCCGGGAGGCATCCTCCGTTTTCCGAGCTAGCTCCTCTGCTATGGCACAGATCTGCAGACTCGACAATCCTGAAGGAGTGGACCCAGAGGAAGTTACATATAGAAAAAAAATCATTTTCACACCAGCACAAAAACACGAAAATAAATACATCTCTAGGTACACAACAGAATAAAACAAAAGATTCCAATAAAGTTAATTCATCTGAAAATACATAAAATGACAGAAAAACAACAATCAAACTGAAACACATTATTATATATTGCATACTGTAATATTGTATATTTTGCAGTCTTGTTTTATTTTGCTTTAAATGTGTTTTCTGAAATGTATAAAGGAGCGAGCAAACAAACCCTGAAGCAGCCTTATTGCTATTTGACCATTAAGCTTTTCTGTCACAATTTAAAAGAGTGAAAAAAAAACACAAGATATAATTTATTATATTATATTAAAACTTGTGGCTACACTGATTGGTGTATTATAACTTTTAGTAGCAGTATGTCATACAGAGTAGACTAAATTATCAAAAGAAACAACATTTACTACACAGAGAATGGGATTTGGGTCAAATGACTATATGTGTCTATATGCGTCCTTCTCAGCAGAAACATTATTCAAAGTTTAAATCAGGGACAGAGTTGAACTTTTGTTAACTAGTTTTCTGATTCTGTATCTATTAAGATTTTTAACACAATCCCAATTCAACTTGAATTATTATTATTTTTTTATTATTTAAAAGCATACTTTGCAACTTTTTCATATTTTAAAATCTTTCCTTGAGCCAGTCTGTGCTAATATGACTCTTTACAGAGTTAATGAAAAGTCACTCAGCCCCATCTGGTGCTTGGATCCAGAATACCACGTTTGTAACTTCTCATTCTCCAGTCCGGTGACCTGGAAGTCTCACAAAGTCACGTATGTCACGAGGGCTAGGCTAACCCAAAGTGGCTAGCTGTTATGCTAGCACCAGAGTGTTTTTAGCTCATGATTCTCTCCCTGCTTGAACACAGCTTCTGATCTTGGTTATCATATATCATATATATCATATACTGTTTATATATCAAAACATGGGTGTTTTGTAAGATCTTATAGTTTCTCAAATTGTTAAAAATACTTTTAATTAAAACATGATTACCAATGGAATATTAAGCCTTAACCATTAGGGGGGGGGGGGGGGGGGGGG
>SSNR01000511.1:154632-230753 GCA_006937965.1 Callopanchax toddi | reverse complement strand
GTGTTTATCTGAGCAGGTGCAGAGCTCAGGGCAGCAGAGTCCAGAGGAGAAGATGGTGGAAATCCAGAAAGTGAAGGAGAAGATGTCTGCAGCCGCCATCTTTAAAACAGTCACAGTCCGACTCTTAAACATGTTCTATAAAAGTCACAATGTCTCTGTTTAGAAAGGAGCTTTTACAGGTTTAATGAGACGCCATAGTTAAATGCATGAGATCTAAGATAAAGGTGTGTATTATCAATAGAGAATTCAGAAAAACACAATAAATCTAGATACACTCTGATTACACACACACACACACACACACACAGTGTTGATTGTCACTGTATCAGGGAGCCTTAGTGCCTCATTTCCAGAAAACCGTTGATGTTCTGGAGATATTTTAAATTCGGTCTCTCTGTTTGCTGTAATGCTTTCTCTGGTAAACATTAAAGATCCATTAAATCAGAACCACAAAGTTCTTTAACAGGTTTTTGTTTCTCATCAAAGGGAAGCCGTCTTGTTTGATCTAGATGTTTTGATTTGTGATGTTTTATCATTTCTCTTTGGTTTGTTTTTTCATGTTTTCATCCCCTAGCAGCTCTTTAATTTCACTCTACACGAGGAGCCTTACACTGACAGTCTGCTCTGTTCATTTAAGGAAAATTCAGTCTGTGATCATATTTTTGCTTTCTAAATCAAGAAGAGTTTTTCACATCTCATAAATTAAATCAACAGAATTCATATTATATTAATGAGACTGACTTTTAGTTATTACTTATGTTTATGAAAAATGTTAATTCAAAACTAGAGACTGTGATTGGCCTTAATATAAATGGAATGAGTTCTCTGGGGAAACAATAGAAGGATGTGTCCACTGTTCTGGTGAACATTCATGTTATTAGTTTGTTGTTGTTTATGTTTGCTGTGGGATAGAGGTAAATAAACTCTGGCCTCAGCATCCCATTTCCATTCCCTTGTCTAGCTGCTGTAAATGTGATGCTTTTAGCTATGTTTTGTTTTCATTTCTATCTTTTTTAAATGCAAACTTAATTTTGGAACTCATCAAAATAAAAGATAATGTATTAATTTTTTATGCCTGCAAAAATATAAACAATAAAATTTGTTTTCCATGAGATAAAAAGCAGATTAAGATTTTGTGCAAATTTTTTAATTTGCCCATATTTTGATTCTTATCAGCAGCTAATTGGTTTTAACATCCATAATCTAAAGGGGCAGCAGTTCTTTTTGACCTGACAGAGACCATTTGAGTTATTTTGCTCTTCTTCTGTCAGACACTCACAAAGCAGCTTCTAGTTGTTTCTGGAGGTTATAAAGATCAGATCCTGGAGGGTCGAAGGAGGGAGGTCTGCTGTCGAGGCTCCAGATTCCTGCTGATTAGCTTGTAATCACGTCTCACGTGGATTTTTCCAGCACTAGATGATCCTTTGTGTTGTGAAGCAGCTCGTAAACAAGTCAGGTTCATATTTCTGTTTATAAAAAGATCCATTTAAAGACGTCTCAATGGACATCGGTAGTTGTGTTTGACAGAAATGGACCAAGAACAAGAGAACAACACAGGTTCAGATGTCTTCTTGGTCAGACAGAACAGCTGTCCTGCAAAATAAACAAGATTTATAAGGAAAGTTTTAATTGTAACCAGAGTTAACGTGACCCATGTGTAAAACTGTTCAGTACTGAATGATGTGCTGTAACCAGCAGACATATTAACATCATAGATCATTCAGCTCAGTACAGACTCAGCTCTTAACATCTGGCTGGCATGTTACAGAAAATGGTTTCTCCTTAGCAGAAAAACCCACAGAACCCTCATTTCTCCACTAGAGGGAGACACCAGCCCTCTACTCTTGTTTTAGATGCTTCCAACCTGATTTAAATGATTAAATTAACTTTTAAATGTGTCATTATTGACAGCAGAGGACTGTTATTGACTCATTTAAACCTGGTGTGTTGAAGCAGGTAAACAGACATGTAGGATCCTGAGGACTTGGGTTACATTTGTCATCAATTCTAGAACCGTGTGTAAAAAACAGAAAAAGAGAAGAATGAGGGCACTTTAAACTCGGGTTAGAAAAACTCATCAGTCGTTTAATTTACTGGTTTCAGTTGGAATTCCTAACCTTTTAGCATCGACTTTAAACGAAGGTTTTCTGTCCCCAAACACTGAGCTCATCTTAAACTGTCGTTAGGTCAAACAACGTGATCACAAACGGCTCCACTAACGCTTGTGACTTGTTTTGACTCATCTGGAGGAAGTGGCAAAGCAACAATGTTGTTACCTAGTTAGGATGGAGGCGATCACTTCCATCCCCCAGTGAAACCAGAGACCGTCCGAACCAGTTCTGAGCAGAGACTGGGTGTGTTTGAGCAGGTTCCACTGGTCACTGCGTCCATTACCTTTAATCAAAAACAGGACATCTACTCTGCAATATGTACAGATCTATAAATATCAGTGAGTAAACTGAGTGTTTTTGTAAAAGTAAAGACAGTAACAAGATTTGAAGTCAAAGAAATACACCTTTATTTAAGCGTAAACAAAAAAAACAAACAAAAGAACTGCATAGGAAATGTTTAAAGTCCACAGAGTGCAGAGAGAGCAGCACATGGCCAATATATTATAGTCTCCACTGCCTTATTTAGACTTAAGACCTGACTTCTGCACATCCGTTCAGCACAATGTGTGAGTGTGTGTTAAAAGTGGGTGTGCTCACACACTTGGACACACACACACACACACACAAAACAAAACAGGTTCACCTGATAAACACACACAGAACGGTTTGGATAAACAAGCATCAGCAGCACTCATCTAAACTCAGCTGGCCCTGCCGGCTCGCCCCGCCTCGTGGACTGAGAGGAGGATACATTCAGTGGATTTCTGCTTAGATAATGCAGATGCAGCGCACAAACACAGAGCTCACTCTACGGCCACCCAGCTGCTGGGAGAAGACGACATCACAGGTAGAGAGTAAAATAAAATCAACGTTTAGAGAATGAGCTGCCACAGACCAAACGCCTCCCGTCTCAGCTGATGTTAACGCCGTTTATAAACAAACAGGTCTCTGTTTGCTTCACAACACATGACGGGACTCCACCGGCGTTGAGATTTAAGGTTTTTTTTTTGTTTTGTTTTTTTGAGTGTGTGTTGCCTGCTCTGTCCTGTAACACTCCCAGTAGCTGCTGGCAGAAAGCGAACACAAACAAGAACCCATTTATCCCTTTTCTTCACAAAATACATTCTAAAAGGGCCAATGAGCATCAAGTGGTTTGAAGCATTTGTACTTTTTGTAAGAAAAAAAATTAAAATAAAATTAGCAAAAAGGATTAATCAGGGGAAACTAATCAAACTAATCATTTTTTTATTTATTTTTTCACTCAAATTGAGAAATCATTCGTTTCATATATTTAAATGGACACTCAAAAGAATCAGACTAGTACTGAGAGATCATAAGAGGGATAAAAAGGTCACTACGTTTTCACTACGGGACACTTTTCAATGAGACGCCTGCAGCACGCAGCCACAGGAACAACCTGAGCTTTGTTTTTAACTTTTTTTTTGTTTTGATTTTTTTTGTAGCTTTTTTACTTTCTAAATTTAGCCTAAATCACTTTTCAGTTCTTTCTTTAGAGTATACAATCATTTAAAGGAGGTCTATGACCTTGCACATCTCATCTGTAGCAGCTCAGCGTTTCTCCTCTCCCTCAGCAGGACCGTTCAGATCATTTGCAGTAAAGTGGAAACATTAGGAACATTTAAAAAGCCTCAGTTTGGAGAAAGCAAGCTTAGTTTTGATCAAATTAACAAGCTAACAGCTAATCTAAGAAGAACCAGGTCTAACGTAGATAATCGTCTTAAAAAAGAAACAACTCAAAAATGTCGTAGCAGTTCAAGCAAACACTAATTTAAAAAGGTTTGTCTCATTACAGCTAAAATCCACACTTCGACATTTCCTCTGAATTAAATTGAACAGTTTTTTGTTGGGAGTAACAGTGTAACAGGATACTGAGTGAACAGGCTTATAAAATGTTATTCACATGAACTGCTATGAGATTAGAGTTGTTTAACAGTGGTAGAAAAAACACTAGCTGTTAGCTCATCTATCAGCTTAGGACTCATCTCTATTTCTCCAAACTGAGGCCATTCAAATAGCCATCTAAAACACCAATCCTTCAACAGAAACCTGCTTCAAATAACCTGAACTATCGCTTTAATTCTAAAGAGAACGGAAATGAAAAACGTGGGACAAACATTCAAATAGAGGAAGGGTTCAGATTAATTCAAGGGCTTCAGTCAGAATTTAGTTTATTTGCCAGATTGGAGGAGATTTTAATTCTGATGACTGACACTTCTTTAAAACACCAATTTCTATGTTCATTTCCAACAAGTTTCTGTCTGGATTTGTGCTGGAAGCTAAGTCATTAAGGTTTCAGTGTTAGGAGTCTGTCAGTCTGCCTCTTTAGTCTCAGGGATGAAGAATCGCTGGCTGAACAGGTTGTGCTCTGCAGAGCCTCGACAAAACAGGAAATACAATCGCAAAGGTCTAATCTTAATTCCATCCGACGAATCATTAAACTCACATATACACATCTTTGGGTAAATATTTTGGAAAAAAAACCATCCCAACAATCAGCTACCCACCCTATCTGAGTCTTTCACCACCTATCTGTGAGACATCAGTATAATACAAGAACTTTTAAAGCATGCAACAAACGAAATACAAATAAAAGTTTAAAATACATTTTTTCCTCTTTAAGAGTGAAGACCTAAGGATCTTAAAGATAGAATTCTGCAATTTTATTAAAAAAAATAAAAGGTAAAAGAAAAACAACCTGATGCAACATTGAGTGAACATCTCTGTGTAATACTGAAAATCAAAAAACAATCTTATTGGTTGAAACTAGGCGTTGTGTTCAAAGCAGCAGGATCTGTGGACTCAAACTGGCTCACCATCAACAAACAAGCTCGACTTAAAGTGAGGCTTCATTTTAGAGACACGTGTTGCATCGATGCAGACACACCTGCAGTTCAGAAAACATATTGACCTAATAAATAACGGATGGAAAAGTGGGGGAAAAATCCACTTTACTGCATTTGTTCAAATGAGTCAGGTATGAAAAAACGTGCTCGTCTGTCAGTAAAAACATGAAACGTCCTTTTAAACAAGCCAGTCTGCTGTCACACATTAGGTGTAATCCTCTGACGGGTTTGTTTAAACCAGTCAGAACAGTTGAGGTTGGACTTATTCAACGTCCTCCACAAGCAACATCAAGCTAAAATTCACTCTGACAAACTGATTACTTGTGCTGAAATTAGAGATCATTCATGTGCATTAAATGGCGGATTACTTTTAACTTCTTTAAAAGAGGCCACTTCCTCTAACCCCCTCACCCCTGGTGCACAGTGACAAAATACATGTGGAACCTGTATGTTCATCATCATCATGAGGTAAAGACAAACGGGGCCCAGCCCTCCTAAGTGCATCCAATCAGAGGAGGAGGATTTATCCTCAGCTGCTCTGACTTTACATTTGTATCTATGATATAATGGTCCAGTGACACATTGTCTACAACAGCGTGGTCCGAATGCCAACCCAGTTTGGCACAGAACTCTCACAGATCATTTTGGCACAATGCTCTCATCGGAAAAATCCTTTTGATGATGAAAGGCATAATAAACCAGGCAGTTTACAGTAGATTCAGCAGACTAAAAGCGGTTTAAGGTTGCAGAAATACAGAGCGATAATGGCCATCATACAACAGTACCATGATCTTTGGTCCTTGAGCTGTGGGACATGTGCTGTACTGTGAAACAAGAAGATATCTGAGGTCAAAATAACATTCTATGTGCTTAAATAGGAGTTAATCTGAGGTATTCAGAAGTTATAATAAGTTGAGGTATTTGAGTGCGCAGTAGCTAAGAGAAACAAATATGAGGTATTCAGAAGTTGAGGTACACAAGAATCGAGGTTAAACAACAGCTGAGGTAAAAGATATTGGATATATGAGAATGTGCAGACAACCGAGGTGAGAGTCAGTCTGAATATTTTCAGTTTATAGATTTAGATCGATTTTTCCAGGCTAATATGGCTAACAGAACCTGTTTGAGGTGAGGCGGTCTTAAACCTCTTTAAAAAACCCAAATCCACCACATGTGAAGGGGATAAGTTTTGGATACGAGATGCCACTCTGAGTCTAGTATTGATCCATTGTTGGATCATCTGGGGGAACAAATCAAGGGGAGAGAAATGGTTTCTCTTTGGTGTTCTGCATGAGGAGGATCTACTACCTACATTCGCTCACAGCCAGGGCCTTGGTCTTAGCAGGAAGCGAAGGTACTTCTAAGAACTCCATTCTTCGAAGCTTAATGTAGGCAGGAGATGAACTCCATCAGCTGTTGGAACTTTGGGTTTTTCCAACATTCAAACCAAAGTTTTAACAGGGGGAATTTTAAGCTTTTTTATTTGCCAAATTTAGTTGGCTGTTGTGCAGAAATTCTAACTTTGGTTGACTCTAGTAGTTGGTCTGTAGACCTCCATCTTTAGAGGAATCTGTCTACTAATCTGGAGACGTTTCTTTAACTCCAAGCATAAATAAATAGAGAAGGCTTTGTGATGGTGCCCTCTCGTCAAACTGCACTAAACCCCTGGCCCTAGGAGCCACGGGGCATGGCTTTCAACCACAATCTAAATCCAAGAGATTGTTATGTTAGGCCTTTAACTCGATGTCATTACTGTCCTCTGGACGGCCGAATCACGTGTCTACTTCTGAGGCTTTTGTCAAACAGCATGCCTTCCTTAAAATATCATTCAACTAAATAATTCATTTTCTATCACGATTCTGAAGCATTTGACTCCTAAGTCTTTTGTGACAATGTTTTTTTCATTTTGCATAAAACTGTTTACTTAAACTGGACAGTTCTGACACATTTTACATGAGTTCATCCAGCTTTATGATATAGATTTGGGGGTTGGGAATAGTCTTACGATATCTTGGATCATTTTAGAGCTGATTTCCTAAATTGTATATTTATATTCATTAATAAATTCATCAAATCAGCATTAGCCAGTAAAGCTAGGAGAGCCTGAAAAGCACTTATCATTTAATCAGTCCTATGATGACCTGAGCTAAGTTTGATTCTATCAAGTTTGGCATTGCTTCACACAGTCATGCTCGGCTATCACGACATTTCAAACTCTGCAAAGCTCAACAGAGAAAGGGTCAATCTATCTAAAAAAAAAAAAAAAAAATTACCTAACTAATCTACAAACAGGAAAGGGACACTAGTTTTCTCTCTGAGCGACGCGTTCTAAAGGAACCAATCATGCAGCCTCTACAGCGGTCTGAGTATTGTCTCAGCAACAACATTCAGGAGCTTCACTTTAACTCATATCTGAAAATGCACAGCAAGAATTCTATTATTCCTGTGCAAATATCAACCCAAGATTCTATTCTTTTTTGTCTCTTAAATAACAAAGTATAGAGGTAGACTTTCTTCTTTGTAAAACTTCACGGACTAAAACCTCTGCTCATCGACTTTGAGTACATTCACAAAGAGCTAAATGAGGTAGGTATGGAGCAGAGGGTACAAGAATTCAAGAAGTGAGAAATTCCCTGAGATGTATACTAAAAAAAAGAGCGGCAGAGAGAACTGAGAGCTGCTGAAATCAAAGGAAAATATCTTTGTTTTATTAAACGTTAACCAATTAGTAAAGGTCCCTGTTGTTGTTTGTGCTACAGGTAGGTTTCAGTGAAAAAGGTCAGGAAGAGAACAAACTGGATGTAATGTTTGGTTTGTTTCAGCAGGTTCTCAGTCCTCTCTGAACTCGCTTCCTTTCTGTTGATTGATTCTCTCTCCTCCATTTCCTTCATTGTGGAAAAGAAAAAAACTGCAAAAAGAGCAAACAGAGGGAGAGAATGCAAAAATAGATTTTTCTTTCTAGAACTTGAGGATGCGGTTATTCCCAAAGTCAACAACCACAATGACACCATCGGGCGTCACAGCCACACCGGAGGGGCGGTCCATCTGTCCGTAGCCACTCCCCTGCGTGCCAAATTTGCATAAAAAGTTTCCGTTGGGCTCGAATATTTGGATTCTGTGGTTGCGGGAGTCAGCCACGATGATGCGGTTCTCCTGGTCCACAGCGACGCCCTGTGGCCGCAGAAACTGCCCATTCCCGGTCCCCTCAGAGCCCAGAAAGCGAGCTGACTGGCAGTCCGGCCGGATCACCAGGAGCCGGTGGTTGTTGAAGTCGGTCACTACCAGGTGGTCTTCATGGTTAAAGGCTACTCCTCTGGGGGAGTCGAAGTGTTTCCATAAAGCCCCTTCAAAGCCGTACTTGTTGAGGAAGGAGCCATCAGGGGCAAAGAGCTGGACACGGTGGTTCCTGGTGTCTGAGACCAAGATCTTACCCTCAGAGTTGACGGCTACATCCCAGGGATAGTTGAACTGCCCATTCTTGGTACCCTTTTCCCCAAACTTCAGGAGAAACTGGCCCTCAAACGTAAACACCTGTCAGATAAAGCAAACGTCTTAAAGCCACATGTTTACAAGTGCAGCAGAGGAAAAGTAAACCTATGTGTTTAACAATGTAAATACACATTTTCACATGTTTAAAAGGACTTATGTTCATGCAATATTCCCATAGCATTTAGATTGAGTTTATGAATTAAAGTTAGTATGCCATTAGGTGATTTAGCCTTCATACCTGAACACGGTGATTGTCCTTATCAGCCACAATGATTCGTCTCTGACTGTCACAGGCGACCCCAGCTGGACGGTCAAACTGACCGGGCCGAGATCCCAGAGAGCCGAACTTATGGTGGAAGGCACCACAAGGCTTGAATATCTGTGGAGAGAAACCCTCTGTATTATTTACCTACAACATTAGAGAACACGAACAGGTTAACCTTAAAATCAAGACTCTTGGTTCTGCATAGTGAAAACAGAACGCTCTGCTCTGAACATTAACGTAAACGCAGAGCAGGACAGGCTTAATACCACTCAGACACACCAGTGAGTGACGAGCTGTTGGGTTTTAAACAATCAGAGAAACATTCATATTTAAACGTTCTCTTACTGGAACCATTCCAAGAGCCATTTCTGTTTTCACAATTTTGTCATTAAAAGTAATAATAAAGCATCAGAGCATTTATGATACAAGAATGAGTGATCAATGAAGACAGACATAACTTGGCTGACATAACTTTTTTGTTTTTACAGCTTATGGAGCCAGTAGGTAAAAACTGTGGTACCTGTATGCGGTTGTTGCTGCGATCAGCCACCACAACGTATCCCTCCTTGTCGACGCTGATGCCCCAAGGACGACACAACTGCCCGTCTCCCTCACCCTCACATCCAAATGCTGACACTTGGGAGCCAAGGGACCCGTAGCTCCTTCCTGACTTCACCATCACTTTGAAGGGACTGCCCTGGATGTGCTGGTTACACACCAGCACAGACACCAGATGCTCCCCCTCGGTTTTGGGGAGGTAACTGACTGTGTACGAGCCGTTCTGGTGGTCCGTCACCTCCACCGCAGACAGGTTACCATCTGCAACTGACATGACGACTGCAGACACGGCATCCCCGCCAGAAAGACGTGGCTCACCATCGTGATCGTATCCGCTAACGGTGAAGGAAGCCGGCTTGCCACGGAGCACGTTTTTCAGACCCTCACCTTGAGCTTTGGTGACGGGGGCGAAGGCTCCGCTGCTGATCATGCCCATGGACTGGATGGCTATGTACAGAGCCTGTTTCAACAAAAAGTATGCTCAGTTATTTGCTTCATGAAGTTATTATATTAAAGGTAAAATTAAGTGTGAGTGCCGACCTGGTCTGGAGCGGTGAACATGAAGCGGTCGTCCTCCTGCGGCTGCAGCAGGCCCCTGAGGGCCTTGAGTTCATGGATCTGGGTCAACATTCTCTCCCTGGCCAGCAGCACGTCGAGATGGTGGCCTTCGTCCAGTACCTGGCTGACAGCAGCAATGGTGCCATCTAATTTGGTCAGACTCTGGTGGAGCTTCTCCACCTGCAGGTACAGAGACTTGGCCTTCACCTGACGGATCTTCTCCAGCTGAACAACAAAAGAAGAAATGGTCATTTAATGGGGTTTTGTTAATAAATACCAAATTAAGTCTTTGCTGCATAGTGACAAGCTGTCAATAAAAGGACATTTTGAAAAAACATGATTTGTTTTGTGATGTCATCAGTGGTTAAGAACATTTGGCTTTTCAATGAAATAAAACAAATGACCAAGTAATAACACTTTCCCATATTTAAACATCATGTCAGCAACACTACAGAGTATGGTGACACTCATCTATAAACAACTATAATTTCTAGTATTAACAATTTTACTAAATAAACACCAATGCAAAGGAATACAGACATCAAATTCATGTGAATCAGTTCCATGAACTGGTGTTAGTAGCTCTGCCCTCTGGGTGGCAGCAATGTGCACGTCAAAAAGGAGCAAACTAACTGCTTTAACATCATAGTGTTGCAGTAAGAAAAAGTTATAAATTAGAGGAATAAAAAAGGTGAACAATTAACATAAATCTTTCATCGTCAAGGTGTAAACCTCTAGTTTCATTCCACTCATTGTTGAAGAAAAAAAGACTACTCATCACTTAATCGAGGAACATTTTTGTTTCTTTGAGAGGTCGGATCAATTTTCACTTTAGTCACTAAGTATAAAGCCTTAAAGAGGGTGGAGGGTGGTGGAACCTGAGGCGCTGAGACTGGCCTCTCACCTAACACCAGCTAACAAAAAGAAACACAAAGGCTCGACTGGGTCTTTGGTCAGGGAGGGACTCCGGAAGATACAAAGAGTCCAAAAGATCTGAAACTAAAATTAGCATCTGTGAGACTAAAGTTACATTTTATAGTTCATGAGGACAAAGCCTCAAGTTAGGCTTTCTGACAAGTACCAAGCTAGTTTTAGATCCTCAGCTGAAGACTACACTAACAAGAAGAATAGCTCTGTATGTGTTTCAGACAAACGCAAAGCCAGACAGCCACCATGTCACAGTAAGACTCAGAATCACACACTCACATGTTTTACCTATAAGTCCTATTATAGTGCCACTACAGTCATTTCACAGCCACAAATCTATCTCAAGGTTGTGATTGCAAAGCTGACTCACTGAGGAGTAGCTCACTTACTTTCCTGGCACTGCAGGTGACCATCATCCCAGCTTGCAGAAAATAAGAGTCATTTTCAGGACCTGGCATGACTCAGAAGTCGGTTGGCTTGCAAGGTTTTAACACTAGAGCTGAGGACAGCACAGAACTCCATCAATGCAGCGGTTTTAGAAGCTAAAGTGACCAGTGAAGGTTTGCACACATTCGTTGTTGTCTAGGTGGTCATACCAAAACTGTTAACTGGGGTTTCAGTCATTTCTGTGAAATTCGTTTTCTTTTGTAACTGCAAATGGAGGTTATTCCATTTTGTTTTTCTGAAATCAGAAAAGTACACACGGTTGCATTAAATTGACAAAATAAAAGCAACTTTATGAAGCCATTGTTGTTCCCTTTTGGTAACAGGGAACACCAGAGGTGGCTTACAAACACAAAATCAGCTTCACAAAGTGGTGCCATCCCCCAATTTACTCACACACACACACACCAACTAGTCCCTGTGACTACCTCCACCCAGCTCAGAGGCGAATCCACATTAGATAGACTTCAACCCCCATTCTGACTCTGTACTTTCACACATGACAATGAAACAGGAAGGAGGCGTGTGAATGGGCTTACAAACACATTTGGGTGTTTCATCAAAACAATGACCCCAAAAAGATAAAAGCTGCAAAATAAAGGATGGAATGTACTCAGAGGTGTTAAGGGTATGAGAGACAGGAATACGTTTCCATCAGGCTTGCTATAGGAGGTACTGCAGTAAGGGTTGAGAATGGGGAATGTTAGTTTTAAAAATAGTAATCATCCTATGCCAGGCAGCAAATATCAATATGCTTCTTAACCTGTTTGATAAGGTAATAGCTTATTTTAGAGATTGTGTTTCTATGAGTCTGACCAGAAAACCAGTATTTCAGTAGGATGGAACTGCTAACAAAACTGCAACAAGCAGTTGGAAGGGAGTTTGCAAAATGTCTTGAAACGTTTGGTAGTGTACTCAGTTTCTTACATGGGTCGCGCATCCTCACACTCATGTTGCCACAATTTTGAAAAATGTTCAAAAACATTTGCAAGTCAAACGTTCTCTCAAAATACTTAGAATTGTTGCATGTTTAGAACCTGCTGTGAACCCTCAATTTAGTTTCCATGAGCCAGAAAAATGCAAGAAATGTGAGGTAATTTTGGGAGGCAACCAAATACGCTAATGCTAAAAATACCCAGAGCAAATTGTGAACAAGTTGGGACATAATGAAGTCACTTTATGACTCAACTGCTACAAGAAATTCTACATGGCTGTTGCAGTTTGTTTGTATTTACAACAAATGCCCATTGTTGCAAAAGCCTTGTACATATTAATTCAGTGCAATTCTCACTGAACCTTTCCAGGTTTTCCTCACAATGTTGTGTTTATAACAAGCTAACGGTCACAGTCCAGTGAGATACTGGCTTTGAATTTATGACACTTTAGACTGCTATACATAATCCAGTGGTAAGAGGTTTGGAAGAACATTTCTTTAAAGGCATTCTGGCTCTAGAATTGTTCGGAATCCTTTACCTCTTCCTGGTAAGCTTAAATAAAGGAGGCGGTTCCTTTCCTAAATCTGTGTTTTTATCACTTTTGATTTTTTGTTTTTGGTATAACAAGATTAAACAACAAGTCTTAAAATGTGTGCTTTATACTTTGGTAGAAGTAATATTCTTCATTTCTATGACAGTTTATAAGGTACCCAAAGTTTAAACTCAAGCCCTTTTCACACAAGACTATTGGGTCTTTGTTATGGCTGACCATTCTACATACGAAGCACACAACCTGAACAGGGAGACATTTATTTTGCCCCCTTTGGGCCAGCAGCAGAAGCAGTGTAAGCTGAACTGACATTTGGACGTCTGTTAAAAGGAGAAAACTCAAGGCTGCAAATGCTACACTGGAGCTCTGTGTTATGACAGGGATACAATGGCTGGTTCAGTGTGGAAACGTAAGGCAAAAGGGAAAGGGCATCCCCTCAGTCTTATTTAAACATAATCTAAAGCCCTTTTTATATAACCCATTCAATACAAGTCTTTATGTTCATTAGTACAGCAGCAGGGCTGTGTGTCAAAGGTGACTCAGAGATGACAACTAAACAGAATCAATGTGTGTATATTCCATGTTTACAGCAATCGTTTTAATAGTTATTGAGTCAATGCTGCTGGTTTTGAAGTTGAGGCAAGTCGAAGTAAAATCTGTCTGAATGTCAGGACTATTCAGTCAGATTTAGAGTTTTACACTCCAAGTAAGGCTGGGTGATGTGCTCTAAAACTAATACTTGTAAACTACTTTGTAAAAATTGTGACATAAAAACACTGAAACAGACAGCGATACAGAATAAAACATCACAGTAACCAACTTACTCACCATTTGAAGGTGGTATATTGAACAAGTCCATCCTGCAATCCTTTATACTCAGTAATATTTTTTATTCATTCCATATCATTTTAAAAGAGTAAAGTTAAACCAGACAGCCGTTTTGCTATTTACACTGAGGTAGAAGGTGTTACCATGCCTAATAGTCACAGGTGAGTCTCTGGGCTCTGCAGTACCCATCCCATCTCAGCATGAACAAGCAAACAATCCCAGTAAAGCTTTGTTTATTCAATGTCTTCCTTACAAAATCCAAACCACTCCCAGATAATAGACTCAGTGCTGTTTTAGTTTCAGAAACAAGTCATTCAACTATTAAAGGAGATCTGAGTAATTTGGTAAACAATGTAGCTTAAAATGTTTTTTCGTGCCTCTTAACAACATTCTAACATAGTATAGCTATGAATATATTGTGACAATTAAAAAAAAAAAAACGAAAGAAATCAATAAAATGGTTGTCTCGCAGTTCTCTAAAAACCTCAGCCAATCATAAGTTTCGGACCGAAAGCAACTATTGGACAATCCAGTTGTCTGTCTCGCCGAAACACAGCACTGCTTGGATCCTCCATTAATGCGTGCTGAAGCATTTTGCAGCAGAACATCCCGGAAGTGAGAGAAGGACTGAAACGGCTGGCTGGTAGAGCTTCCATTTTAGAACAAAATACCAGAGTCCCCAAAAGAAAAACACCCTTTCAGCTAGCAGAAAACTAAAAACATTTGGACGTAGAATGAGGAAAAACCTGGGGGAACGCTTTAATGGCTCGTGTTTGGCTTTCTGTTGTTTCTGTGGCGATGCACGGTCGCATGTTCGTAGGAGGCGCGGCGTATAAGGATTATACCCGATGGGAGGGGTGAGTGCTCTGAGACGTGTTTGTGTAAAATAGCTAGCGATACCTAGCTTGTTTGAAGACTCCTCAGTGAATCTTTAATTCATCATCTCTAATAGATTCCTAATCTTTGTTTGAGCTATTTACTTTTCTTCTACCACCACATTACCCTCCCTCCTGGTAAACAATAAAGCTGCTGGAGAACTTTCCAGATGGATAAGGAGAGTGTGCTGGAGTTTTCTGGAAGGGGGACAAAATTAGCTGTGATGCATTAGATAATAAACCCCTAGTAATTAGACGTAGAGGGCTAAAAATCTGCAATTAAATTTAAGCTAAATAGTTGTGATACAGTCTTTCAGACATTGCATAAGGAATAACGTGTTATATAGAGCTGAATCTCACAAATCTGTAGTTATTAAAGCTTCACTTCAGAACACAAACAATGACTTAAAAATGTTTAAATACCAACAACCAAACAACAGTCACCAACACAACAATACAAATGGGTGTCATTGACTTGTTTTAGTTGGTAATTTAGGGTTACTTTTTATAATAAACAGCCTAAGCTTAGGAGGTGGTTCAAGATGAAACGTTTTGAAAAGACTACTTTTGACAAAACTTTAAAACTAAATGGGTTAAATGTTTCTTCACGGAAATGCTGTTAAAATGTAGGTGCTTAACTACAATCACAACATGAAGTAATTAAAACCTAATATAAACGTTTATCATATAATTTAGTGCATCAAAAATTTCATTTAAGATTATCTGGACTACCAGATTTAATGAGAATTCCCGAGCCTGAAAGCTACTTTAAAGAGGATCTAGTGGAGTCAAAGAACATATGGTATATTCTAGATATGGAGGAAGAGCTTATGAACTGTTTACCTAAGCTCCTGTGGAATTTAAGAGATCTGTTAATCTAAGTTCAGAGCAGACCTCCCCCCTCCATCATGATCACATCTGATTAGCTCTGCCCCCTTTGGAAATTACCCTTGTGGTCATCCCTAATGAGGAAATTTCACACACAAAGCTGAGTCATTAAACCACTCCCACACAGGAAGAGAGACCGTTTCACTGCCCGTGTAATATACACACTCAAACATCCATATGACCACTAAAACTTAAAGATCAGAGGGAAGCTCTCAGAAATGTGGAAATTGAGGTTAAATAATGTATACTAAAATCTATGCTCTAAACAATGTTTTTGTGATATGTATTTTTTCCTTATATTAATAAATTAGAGGAGTTTTTATTAGGTGGTGTATAAAATGATTGGTTCTCTTTCAACCCTTTTTAGAGAACAAACGATATTTATTTTACATATACAGTTAGCACTGCGTGTGATAGAAGTCATTTTTATCCCAGTGATATAACACACACACACACACACACATTTTTTGTAAATTTGGTGAACTGTTCTAAATCACAGATTGTTTAGATTGTGTTCTGCTATAAAATTTGTGTTTAATGAATAATTTGCCTGCAGCAAACCTTTTCTTCAGCTCACCACCATTAAAAAATGTTTATTGCTATAAACAGTATAACATATTATAAAATAAAATGATAAGAAATTTTAACCATCATCTGAACTACAATAAATGTTAAAAATTGATCTAATAACCGTTTAAAGGCCAGCTGTCTGTCGTATTGTACAGTCCTACATACAATGTGATTATTTTATCCAGAATACACTTGATTTTTTAACTGGATTTTCCTTGTAAATAAGTCAATGAGAATTAAAATGAGACCAAAACTTTGAGCTGTTAGTCAAGCTAAAAAAAAAAAAAAAGCATCAAACTGGTTTGTAAACTAAGACTTTCCATTGATGAATGTGAAGGCAGCAGCTCACCTTCCACAGAAGTTCACACTCTCTCTCCTCCAGTGCTTTTTTATGTCTCAGGACGAGTGCCTTCACTTCAGTCTGCACCACCTTGGCTTTGATCTCCACCTGCTCTGCCATGGCCTGGACCTTCTCCATGCTCAGCTGAAAACACAATGAAAACGATGCAGTCTCACTCAAAGCATTAAAACTGAGAAAAATATAACATTTCTAAAATGCATTAACTATTGATAAAAAGATTAAAACGATACCGATTTTCTTTAATAAACTTTAGTATTTACAGTTTTAACATAAAGGCAGGAAGCTCTGGAAGCACACAGGAAAGTCTGAGGTTTGCCTGAACCTTAAATTGGTCAGTTTTTCTGTAGAACTTGTTGATGCAAAAGGGAGAAACAAAATCTAATAACTGATAAAACTGTGCACAATAATCATTATATATCATCTTTATACTATTCCATCCCTATCAGAAATTAGGAGACTAGACAGAAATAGTGAAATCTTCACCGACTGGTCCGTCATATCGGACAGAAAAGAGCTCCAGAAGCAGGACGCAGATCAGGAACCATTTATAAAAAGAACGTGCGACATCCTCCTTGCAAACAAACACCTGCTCATTGTTTTTGCTCTTTTCCTTTTTACATTTGGTGGAATATGTCATAGTGAAAAAGGAAACTCCAGGTCAGGAATAGGAAGTCACCTCATCGTGCACAAAATGATGAACTTCCTGTTGAATTTGATAACTTTTCCTAGTCGGAAAACCCACATATAAACACGTGAGAACAACGTATTTAGAGCAGTTCCTTTCACAGTGGACTTTGAGCAATACATGAGTTGTCTGCTAAAGGAAGGTTAGTAGACCTCAACATGGTGCACCTTTAATGAAGGAAAAGGGATCTGCAACATGAAAGGTTAAAAAAATACATTATTAACAAAAGTAATCAAATTTGAAAACGGTGGATATGAATAAAGGAGGTATTCAACAGACAAATCATGAATCTTGGTTTAATAATGAGGATGCTGGGTATGGAGAGGTGATTATCTACACTAAGGGCACTGGTAGATACAGAAATGTTTCCTTCAGGAAATACAACAATTTGATGATGGACAGAAAACAGTTTGAATCTCAGATGAATGCCTTTCACCTGGTCCATGATGAGGCTTCATACTATAGAACTAATGAACTGTGGGAAAATGGAACCAGACTTATAAAGAACATGGTTGTTCTTTAGTTCCTGCATTAAATATAAAGTTGTCATAAAGGCCAACAGAGGTGGAACAAGAGAACTACTCATTTTTTCCTTCAATTATTTGATTTGGAAGATTTGATTGATTTTAAGACTGCTCCTATTGTTAAATGTTCAGCTGTTTGATAGAATAATTTGTTCGATGATTATAATCAGTTTCTATTTTGTTGTTAAAATACAAAAAACGACCAAATGAAATTATTCAGAGTTGAAAGAACTTTTTTTTTTCTTTACCAAGGGTTGAACATCTTATCAAATTGCTAAACTTAGAAAATAATTGTTATTTTACATAATATTCAATTATGAACTAAAATCCTTTCGATGTAATTATACAGGTCATTTTTGACAGCAAGAACAAAACCAGGGTTGTTTCCAATACAAACATTTTAAATTATACAAATAAACTTAAACCTCAATACCAAATATGATTTTTGGTAGAGCAAGATGATCAGCAGAATTGCTTTTAATAAGATGTTTCAGATCATTGTGTCCACTAGTAGCTTCGGTGCTCTTATAAATAAGTAAAACAGCACCAAATCTAAAAGCACCACCTAAACTCATTTCACACAGCAGTACTTTCAAAATCTGAACTGCATTAGTGAGGATTTAGTAATTCATATTAAAGTTCATTATTGAGGTTATAAAAATTAGAAGAAGAGTAAACTGTCTGTTTATCATCACATTATAAGATTTATCAGTGGTTCTTGGAGATAAATTGGACTGAGGTGAACGGGTTAACACAGTCGCTTCTTGTTTCAGTACAGGCTCCGAATTGTTGTGGTTTAGTTTGTTCTTGCTTTTAAAAATGTTTCTGTTTCATGACAGTTTTCAGTCATTTCTAGGTGCTTTAATACTACTCATTAAATACGCATCTCATAAATAATGTGCCACAAAATAGAGAGCAACACACAAATTACACTACACCAATTTTATTAATTTAACAAAAGAACTGCTTTAGTGTTTGATGTCCAAATGAACAGATGATTGCCTTTTTAGAAACGAGGTCACCTACTGGTTCCACATCGGGTCCTTGGACTCTCAGCTCTGATGAGTTTTGTTTACAAAAGTGACTAAATGATCCCAGTCTGGAGCCCTGATGAACATTTAAAAACAATAAAAAGTTGGTTTAATGTTGATTATATAAATGATATCCTACAATAGATTTTTTTTGACAACCCTAGTGAACACAACAACAAGAGGAGACCTATTTTATTACTACCTGAAGCAATAAAGAGCCAGTGAATCAAAATAAAGGTCAGAGGATTTACAACGTACAATTTGGGCTAAATAAGCGCTTCTCTCTTTGTGTCCCCCTGCCCACCAAGTTTTATCAGGGTTTTCTTCTGGGGTTTTCTGGGAGGTCACCGGGTGAACTGGACCTCACAGGCATGAAGGGGAGGTGGGATAAGGCTTCTTTTGTGATATCTGCCACAAGATCAAAAGGTCACCTAAACCTCTACAGGTCGCGAGTCGCAATCCTAGTCTTAAGACACATGCGTCCCACCCCCATTGCACCCCAACAGGAACAAAACCTGGCAGCAGGCTCCTTTTAGCGCCTTGGCCTGGATATGCAAGAAGGCCAGCTAAAGGAACTAAATAAGACCTCCAGAGAGGAGATGGCAGAAAGAAAACCCAGTACAATTTAGGGAAGACACCATGAAATGTCACCTCTCTGAATGTTTTCCCCTAAACTTTTTAGTAGTTTCCCCAAAGATATAATTTTTAAATGCCAATTTTACCCTCTAACCTTTTTCCTTTCCCCCTCATTAGACGAGTGTCTGCTTAAAGTTTCTCTCACATCATTCTGTCTTCTTCTCATCATCTGTCTCTCCTTCCCAGTCTGTCTGTCTCCATCACCTTCTCTCCACAGTCCCAGAGGAGCACAGCTTGGAGCACAAAGACAGTCAAAGGAACCAATCAAAATGCAGAAGCCAAGAGGTTTGACCAACCAGAAGGTCACAAGTACGGGGTGAGGGGTCAGGAGAGATAATGGGTGTAGAGTGGACGGAAATTTCCTACCTCAGGGGACGGGAGCGTGTGTGCTGCATGTGTGTGTGTGTTTACATATTATCTGGCGTCAGCATTTACTCCTGCTGTGACCTGGACAAAAGTGGACAAACACGCCAAACAGCACAGGGCAGAGCCAGATGGAAGGCGGTGGATTTAGGACTCATCCTGTTGCTTTTTGTTTAATAAAATATAAGCTGCTGGGTATTCACCTCACACATGTCCTGAAATATTTGTGCTGTGATATCTTGGAATTTTTTTAACAATCCAACTCCGCAATGAGTGACATAAGTAATCAGCCATTACGATACAAAGTTTGACCCAGCCAGACAAAGGTCAAGCTAAGAAATGGATAGGTGGGGCACATGCTTTGTGAAGGAGATAGTACATGCCAGAGTGTCATATGATCTCAGTGGAACAGCTCCAGTTTCATGTTTTGGGCAAGTATTTACCAAGGTCACAACTCTGCCCCACCTTCCAGTCCGATGAGATAAGAGCAGCGCGCCGGACCTACCCATGATAATCTGGCTCGTCAGATTCAAAACTAAAATTACTTTCTGATTATCGTTTGAAGCACAAAATGTAAGAAAATAGTGAAAAATGTTTACTAAATTTGCAACATTTTAACCAGGACTTTTCAGGAAGTTATTAATTAAACTGAATTACAAATAAGCTGGTGAATAATTTAAACACAGTTAAAATCTCTTCACAGTTGAAGTGTTCAAATGTAAAAAAGGAATTGTGTTGTCTCACAACTCGTGACTTTGCAGTATCAGTAAGTGGCATCAAATCACCACTTTAATGAGAAGTAAACTGGAAAATATCAGGAAAATGGTGACAAACCTTACATTTGTTGAATTTTATTTCAATAAGAGAATGGCGTGCAATAGGCATAAATAATTGTAAAGAAGTACAAGACTGTCTGTTAAGTTTTAAATGGCCTCTTTTTCTACATTTCTGCTGAATTGTTTAAATTTTATTATATTTTATTGCAATATAAACATATTTAGAATTTTGGTTAGATTTCTTTATCCAGAATTTGTTTTTAATGATCTCTATTCTTTTTGTTTTCTGCTTTTTAATCATCTTTTAATTTTGTTTAGCAAAAGTGCTTTGTGATTTTTTTCTGGGAAAGGTACCATATAAATAAACTTCACTTACTAATTAGTCAAAACAGCACTTTCTTATTCTATAAACAGATTCCTGCAGGCTTGGGGGCTCTTTCTTTGGCCTAAA
Organism: Callopanchax toddi; assembly: GCA_006937965.1. Lineage (NCBI taxonomy): Eukaryota > Metazoa > Chordata > Actinopteri > Cyprinodontiformes > Nothobranchiidae > Callopanchax > Callopanchax toddi. The sequence goes on along the minus strand of SSNR01000511.1, from coordinate 210,064 downwards.
ACTACAACTTTTGATGTTGCAGTTTTTGGATTTGCAACAAAAAGCCACAACACTGATCACAACGTAGCTTCTAACTATGTGCAGTGCTTTAAAATAAACAGCAGCATTAATTACAAAAGTATTAAAGAGAAAACTGTGGAAAATAAAGATTGAAATACAACTTCTCTTGAATTTTCTCCGTTTTCCTTTTATACAAGCAAATAGAAATCATTTTTACAATTGTGAAAAATTAATAAAATTAGAAACATGTACAATAGTTGTTAAAAAAACTAGCCCCAATATGCATTTAGGTTATTTACAAAATAAAACTCATCTGCATCTCAGACTGTTTAGGAAGTTATCGATCGGCTTCTAATATCACAGTTTTTTGAATTCACAAGTGTATTTACTGATAAAACCAAAATGTAAAGAAGGCTCAAGTAGCTGCAACCTAAACTGCAATTATGTAAATGAAGATGGCGATGTATTATGTGAGGGAGAGTAGGAGCTGGGGGTGTGAGCCAATGACTGAAAAGGGGAAGGGCAAGCCTTCCACTTCTTTAAAAGAAGAGGGTATTTGTCCTTTCTCTGAAATCCTTTAAATACCTCACCTCCCCTCCCCCACCATACCCTAGACTCCTCCTCCCCTTTGACCCTGAGCCCTACCCCCGCCGGAATTCAACTCATGCGACACACCCCCTTTTTAGGGGCCAGCTGGACCACCTTTAACCCCAGGCTTCCCAGCAGCCCAGGACTGGTCACTCTCAAACAGATCTAAGCTGATCAGCTCTAATAGCTGGTCACTCTGCGCTGCTGAGTGGCAATTCTAAAGACACAGCTGCTCCTTGGTTTCTACTTAGTCTTTGTAGAAGATGGGTGAGGGTGGATCTGCTTTAATCCTTATAAGGACAGGTTTTTGAAAGAAGGTGGCCGACCTTCTTTTTTGTTAGAAGCCCGTGTTAGTCCAAATGATTCTGGCCTTGCTCTCATGATCTGATCATATTCTAACATTATAGTTTGTATTAGTTCCCAGTTTGTTCTCACCTGGACAGCCTGTCTTCCCTGCTGAGCATCTGCCAGCAGCTGGATGGTGATGGCCCGGCAGTCCTGCACGGCGTCCTGCAGGTAAACAAAAGTGTGGCCCATGTGACGGCCCATGCTGCACTCCCTGCAGATCGGCACCGAGCAGGTTTCACAGAAGAACAGAAACACCTGAGAGAAACACACAAAACAATTTTAACGTTTGGAACAGTCACAACTCAAAGTCATCCTGCAGATCAAATTTGTTTATTACTCATCTGAAAGTCTGCCCAGTAAAAACAAACACACACCAGTAAATACAAACCTCACAAATTAACACTGTCACAACAAATGATGTCACGATGCTGACCGGTAGTAAAGGACCCAAACTAAATCAATCAGTAATCATTCACTTTCTTCCAGGGATTGTTTTAATGACACACGTTAATAAGAGGATACTGGCAGCATGACAATCTAGATCACAGATAAGTGTCATTCTCTCCTTGCTACATTGCCACAAAAACACACAGCTAATTAAAAAGGTAAAAGGCCATGAATGCTGAACGAGTCATCCATATGCATGTCGTTACCAGGGAGGCTCACATTCTCAACACCCCAGAGAGCTTTTCTCTTTCAAAACAGAGCGAGAGGAGGAAAACGGGAACTAGAGGAAAGAAAACTGGATCAATATCCACTCTGAATAGTCCTAACATCTGAGGACATATGTTATACAAGGAATCCAAGTTCCATTTCTGAATTTTTTTATGTTTTATTACTGTGAATATGTGAAAATTTGCTTAATTATATATTTTTTTCTTAGCTTGAAAGTCAGTATAACTTAGGCTTTGAAAACTAGTACATGGTAAGATTTATGGTAACAAATAAGAGAAGCAGCTCTTATCAAAGCTGATCAACAAACCCCCCTCACTCTCACACACACACACACACCTCCCATTTCAATACCTAAGTTTGAAAAGAAAGTAAAAATATAATTTAACCTTTGCTGCTAAAAGCTGAACCTCTCTCTCAACCCCAGGTCTGAATGCTGATTGGTTGTAATGGAAAGTTAATTAAATATGCACTGTGCATCATATCCCAAAGAGACACCACATCAATGGCCTCCAATAGCAGGAGAACAGAGTGGATGGAGAGGGGCCTGCAATCAATCCATCAATATTGGCGGTTCCCTTGGGGAGCAGCCTAATCTAATGAGTCACACACAGAGACACACCTCCCCCTTTATTTGACTTCCTCCTTCTTTCTGACTTCAGCTTAACCTCCTCTTTGGATCCATTTTTTAAAAAAGCCGTCATTCTTTCTGCTGAGCTCTAGATTTGACTACAGTCTCTGCACCACCCTGTCACTCACTCACTCACTCAGAGCCTTCCTGTCCCTTCCCTCCCCCGCGGACAACCTCTGAATTCCAGAGGGAGACGGCAAACAAAAGGGAGGAATGCAGCAAAGGAAGAAGGTGATGTATAAGGAGGATGATGACGAACAAAAGGCTCAGGGACACCAAGGATGAAGGTGCATGAAGATTAAATGAATTCCGATGAGGGATTGAGTCGTAATAGTTGCAGGGATCAGCAGCAGTCACTTAATGAAAAATGAATAATTGAGTGATTCATCAAACTATCAATGAAACATGTAAAAAAAAACATCTATGCCTTATTACTTTTAACCTTAGTTAAAAAGTAACAAGTTGTCACAGTTTAGGCAAGACAAGAGGGAGAAAGTATACTTGTTTATTTTAGGTTTCTGCAAAAATTATATAAAAAAATGCAAAAACTAGTTAAAAAAAAGTCACTGGCAGAGAAATCTCAATCTGATCATCTACTTTATCCATTATGCTTTATGATCCATCTGTAAATCAATAGTAGTTATTGACTGAATTATCTCACATTTAGTTACTGTGTGTAACAGGAACAAGATCCATGACCAGATAAAAAGAAAACCAGAACCACCACCAGAGTCCTGCTTCATGAAACTGCCACTTCTGACCAACAGCTGGCTGTTTCTTTAACGTTTAATGCAGAGTTGTCATCAGCAACCCAGCGGTCCATGACGTGAAACACACTCCCTCATCAAGTTGTAGATTACATAATACACAGGCATCTTGGAAGTCAAGTCAATATTATTGACTTGCACAGGATACAGGTTCCTCTCATATGTCTTCATGGAGGTTTTCTCTGCCTGCATACGTCATCTGAATCAGTTTTATCTCAAACAGATTTTTTTTATTTTTTACTTGATGTTTCAAAGCTTGTGAAACATGGAATATCACTAACTTTACTCATATGTATGTTACAAATCCCAAAACTTTCAGCATAATTGTTGTGATTCAGAAGCAGAAAAATGCTATCAGATGACGTGAAACTGGTGGGGCATCATGACTAAAATTAAAGCTGTTATTTCCACAGGAAACACTCAGGCCTTCAGCTAGATCGAGCGTTTTAAATGTTGGAGTGTGTGGATTCATCAAGGCATCACCAGCTATAAAGCTGAGAAGCATGGCTCGTGTGTTGGGGGAAGTGAGTTATTGTATTTCATTAGCGCACCGGATGTTTCTCATCCTCCATCTCATTTCACAGCTCCATTCTTATTGTTATTCACTTGAACTCAAGAACCTAACCTGAATCAGAATCAAAGATTTAAGATGGATATTTTAACATGGTTCAGATGTTATTGCATCTCAATTTTGCATAAAAACGCCCAGGTTAAGGTGCAAAAACCCCCTCTTTGTAATGATAGGACTGCACATCTGTATTAGTAAAACTAATAGGGTTTTACATCAATGCATTATCATTGTACATCAAAATCACGATGGGTGTATTTAGCATTTTCTTACATTTTGCTCATTAAAAATATCATTGCCAATCTAAAAACAATCAAATAAATACTTTCAGTTGCAGATATTCTTTTATCAGTAAATATATAAGTTGTATATGTATATATAAATAATTATTTATATAAAATTCATTAGTTCTGAGTTTTATTGTGTGGAGGAGTTCAAGTAAAAACACAAGAAAATTGTGAATATTTGAAAAAAAAAAAAACTATGGATATTTTATTTATTTAGATCAACTAAAATAAAGATGTTATTTTGAGCAGGTTTTCATCAACCAAAGGACCAGCTCCTCCTTCTCTTTCTCCCCTTCCTCCCCTCAGAGAACTGGGGGAGAGGGCACTGACTCAACTGGCCATTAACATTGCTTCGTGCAGCATGCGTTTGCTGCGTGCACAGCAGAGAGGGGGAGGGGACGGGGCCACCTAATGTCACACGCTGGTGCCGGAAAAATCTGGACTGTTCTCCAAAGTGTGAGAATGGACTCAATAGAAGAAGAAAAAAAAACACTTTTCACAGAGTGCTAAATCAGGATATCTGCGATGGTTGAAACCTTTAAAACTCACTTGAATTAATTAAACGAACACAGACATGATTCTGGAGGCTTGTGTTGGACATCAACATCTTTGGTTTGTAAAGTGACGTGTTGGGGAAGGATGTGACTGAGGACACGTTCACAGCCACCATTAGCTGGCAGCCTGCACTCACCTATCATTAAAAGCAGCACAATGAGACCAAAACACGTTTCTGCACCAGGCTGTAAACACGTTTATAGCTGCTGTAAATTTGGAAGCTTCAAAATGGGGGGCTGTGAGAATTAACCTGTCTTCTTTAAAAAGAAAAGTAAATGTTTTATTTAGTTTTTTGTACCATCACATTTTCAACTTCAAACATTTTAAACAGTATATACAATAGGAGAAACCCTTTTGTTAATTAAAATGTCCTAATTCCATCATTAAAACAAAATGCATTTATCCCAACACACATATTTACATAATATTTCTAAATTATGTTGATCTGGAACTGTATATTTTTCCTAACAACACAGTGAGCAGTAGCTAAAGTTCAGATTTTTTTCTGTCAAGGCAATGTGGGTAATCTCTTTGTTTACAAGAACTCACGATCAATAAGCAAGTGAAAGGTATGTTTATATTTAAATAAGAGTTGAAGGAATGTGTCTAAATCCCTAAATGTATGCCTCTTTTAGCCCATTACTTTTAAAACATTCGCATTGTAAACTGGTTTTGTCATTTATATTTGAGCCCTGCGAGTCCTCCCTGCTGCTGCTTGTCAACAGATAAAAACAAGAAAGTTCAGAAACGTTAAAATAACCACAAAAGAGACATTCCTTCAGACTGATGTCAGCTGTAAGCTTGTTGGGCAGCTGCAGTCAAACTGATTTATGAAAGGCAGTGTCCATTAAATCATGGAAAAATTCCAACTAAAGCCACCAAAGCTGAAAATCTCACACATACAGACTGTAGAATAATTTATAATTTTCTTGTCCAGAGAAAATTCACTGAACATTCACTAAATTTAACTTGATCATCGATTCCTAAAACCATCAAATTTTATATTTCAGCTTGGAATAAAATAAGTCCTATAATTTAAGATGTTTGAGAATTTAAGGCCTAGAATTTTTTTCCGTTTTAACTAAAGAACACTTCATTTTTCTTTATATAAACTGATCAAAAAAGTCGATCAGAACTTGTGGCTAAATTTAGTTAATTCTTCCTATTAAGAGCAAAACCACATTGGGTGAGAGTCAAGCATGTGATGAGAAATGCACAACTGGGACACACCTAATTTCAACACCTCAGGGTGTTTCACCCACCTCATGTGGGTGGCGAGAGCCTTTGGGAAACAAATCTCAAACACAAAACGTTCTCGATTTTATCAGAAATTACATTTAAAGTGGGGAAAAAGCAGCATCATTACTTTTATGATCAAAAAACGACTCCAGCAAGCACTGCTAATCCATCCAACACCTATCGGTCAATAAGGAATCCATTTTTAAGGCGTAACCATTAAGCTAGAAAATGAGGGTGAGGTCAGAAAATGCATTCTAATATTTAAAGGCTTAACAGCATCAGCATCTGAGTGACTCAATCAAAATATTCTAAACAATACAACCCCCCCCCCCAGAAAACAGAGCTGCCTTTATGGAACTCACACCCACTGCCTCACCAGTGAGTCACCACCTATTCTCAATTCATTCTCCTAGCTCCTTTTCTTTCATTGTTATTTATCTTCCTCCTCCTCTTTGTTGCTCCGCCCACTCGAGGCAAACCCCACTGGCTTCTTGCCACGAACAAACCACACACACCCCTGCTGATGTTGTGATATAGCTCAGGGGGCGGTGGCTGCAAGCCGACACTCTGATTGGACGGCACCACAGCGGAGAAGGAAAACAAACCAGAGTCAGCTGGTCTTCTTACTCAGCCATCGTGCTCCTGACTGGTTGAGAGAAGAGAAAAGGGAGGGTGAAGGAAAAGGAAGGACTTCAGTCATGAAGAGATGATTAAAGAAAGAGAGAGACGCACAGGAGGCAGTCAGGGCTTGATTCATGGAAGAATCAATAAATCGGAGAATCTGTGTGAATGAGATGTAGAGCTGATGAAATGTAACAAATGCGCATGTGTCTGCAGACACAAACAAGCTATTTTTAGTTACCGCCCATTTAGATGGCATAGTAAACAATCCACATGCTTACTGCTTCCAGGCCATTACTCTGGCACTTCTGTTGTCTATGTGTAGTGTTCACATTAAAGCTCGATACCAAGCAGGGTTGAGAACGTAACCAAGTACTTTTAAGAGTAACAGACCAAATGAGATTACCCTTGAGTGCTGATTCTTACTGAACCAACCTGTGCCAAATACCAATCAGGATCTGAGAGGGCATTAAAGGGTCAACGAATAAGAACATTTGATTTTAAAAAGTGAGACTTCATCAGCAGCTTGGTAAAAGACATTAAAACACCTTGACAAACACCATAGATTTAAAATTTACACCACATGAAACTTTTCACTACTTGATGCTGTCTGGGTGTGGAAAGAGATCCAACTTTCTAAAATGTGTAGAATATTTTAAACAAATATTAAGACTAGGATGCATCAATATCAAATCGAGTACGAGTACTTACATATAAGCACTTGCCAATACTGAGTACCAATACAAGTACTAATAAATGCCATTGATCAAAATCATAGTTTGGTACAACAGAAAAAAAGTCAAAAAGTAGTTTAATCTTTTTTAAATATAGTTTTAAAGCACAATAACTTTGATCATCAGCAGGTCATGTTACAAGACAGGATCTGTCAGCTGGTTGCTTCACTATAAAAAAAAAAGTCAGTCACATTCATCAAGTTGATGTAGAATCAGCACTATCGGTTTCTTCTGTGCACCTGTTAGCAAAATGTTAGCAGCTAAATTAAACATGCAAACATTTTGGTAATGGATCGGGCTTTATGAACAGATTACTGATATTTTACCAAACCAAACGTCGGTACTGTGAGGATTCAGACAGTGTGTATACCACTGCTACATAAAAACAATTACTACTACTACTACTACTACTACTACAACTACTACACAAGTAAGTTGGCTCCATCTGCTCTAGAGTTCCTAAGTGACCTAAGTATCTGACTGATACCGGTATCGGTGCATCTCTAATTAAGACTAAACTAAATTAACATGCAGCTTTCCAGAATTGTTTCAGTGTGCAGACAAATTTGATGCTTGAAATATTTTTAAACATTCTAACAATTAAACTTCTACCTTTTAAATGTGTGCCTGTTTAATCTAATGAAGACTGTATAGTTGATATGTTTGGGTGGCAATATGATAATAAGGAATACTGAGGCATCCGAAAGAGAAATGGTTATTACTTGGCACAACTGATTTTATGCTGCATGTTGTTTTGTTTTATCATGTTCTTATCGTGTTTTTTATTTTTTGTTTTATCGTGTTCTTATCAAGTTTTAATTTTTTGTTTTATCGTGTTCTTATCAAGTTTTAATTTTTTGTTTTATCGTGTTCTTATCAAGTTTTAATTTTTTGTTTTATCGTGTTCTTATCGTGTTTTTTATTTTCTGTTTTATCGTGTTCTTATCAAGTTTTTATTTTTTGTTTTATCGTGTTCTTATCAAGTTTTTATTTTTGTTTTATCGTGTTCTTATCAAGTTTTTATTTTTGTTTTATCGTGTTCTTATCAAGTTTTTATTTTTTGTTTTATCGTGTTCTTATCAAGTTTTAATTTTTTGTTTTATCGTGTTCTTATCGTGTTTTTTATTTTTTGTTTTATCGTGTTCTTATCAAGTTTTAATTTTTTGTTTTATCGTGTTCTTATCGTGTTTTTTATTTTTTGTTTTATCGTGTTCTTATCACGTTTTTATTTTTTGTTTTATCGTGTTCTTATCAAGTTTTTATTTTTGTTTTATCATGTTCTTATCAAGTTTTTATTTTTGTTTTATCATGTTCTTATCAAGTTTTTATTTTTTGTTTTATCGTGTTCTTATCGTGTTTTTTATTTTTTGTTTTATCGTGTTCTTATCAAGTTTTTATTTTTATTTTATCGTGTTCTTATCAAGTTTTAATTTTTTGTTTTATCGTGTTCTTATCAAGTTTTAATTTTTTGTTTTATCGTGTTCTTATCAAGTTTTAATTTTTTGTTTTATCGTGTTCTTATCAAGTTTTAATTTTTTGTTTTATCGTGTTCTTATCGTGTTTTTTATTTTCTGTTTTATCGTGTTCTTATCAAGTTTTTATTTTTTGTTTTATCGTGTTCTTATCAAGTTTTTATTTTTGTTTTATCGTGTTCTTATCAAGTTTTTATTTTTGTTTTATCGTGTTCTTATCAAGTTTTTATTTTTTGTTTTATCGTGTTCTTATCAAGTTTTAATTTTTTGTTTTATCGTGTTCTTATCGTGTTTTTTATTTTTTGTTTTATCGTGTTCTTATCAAGTTTTAATTTTTTGTTTTATCGTGTTCTTATCGTGTTTTTTATTTTTTGTTTTATCGTGTTCTTATCACGTTTTTATTTTTTGTTTTATCGTGTTCTTATCAAGTTTTTATTTTTGTTTTATCATGTTCTTATCAAGTTTTTATTTTTGTTTTATCATGTTCTTATCAAGTTTTTATTTTTTGTTTTATCGTGTTCTTATCGTGTTTTTTATTTTTTGTTTTATCGTGTTCTTATCAAGTTTTTATTTTTATTTTATCGTGTTCTTATCAAGTTTTAATTTTTTGTTTTATCGTGTTCTTATCAAGTTTTAATTTTTTGTTTTATCGTGTTCTTATCAAGTTTTAATTTTTTGTTTTATCGTGTTCTTATCAAGTTTTAATTTTTTGTTTTATCGTGTTCTTATCGTGTTTTTTATTTTTTGTTTTATCGTGTTCTTATCAAGTTTTTATTTTTTGTTTTATCGTGTTCTTATCAAGTTTTTATTTTTGTTTTATCGTGTTCTTATCAAGTTTTTATTTTTGTTTTATCGTGTTCTTATCAAGTTTTTATTTTTTGTTTTATCGTGTTCTTATCAAGTTTTAATTTTTTGTTTTATCGTGTTCTTATCGTGTTTTTTATTTTTTGTTTTATCGTGTTCTTATCAAGTTTTAATTTTTTGTTTTATCGTGTTCTTATCGTGTTTTTTATTTTTTGTTTTATCGTGTTCTTATCAAGTTTTTATTTTTTGTTTTATCGTGTTCTTATGAAGTTTTTATTTTTTGTTTTATCGTGTTCTTATCAAGTTTTAATTTTTTGTTTTATCGTGTTCTTATCACGTTTTTATTTTTTGTTTTATCGTGTTCTTATCAAGTTTTTATTTTTTGTTTTATCGTGTTCTTATCACGTTTTTATTTTTTGTTTTATCGTGTTCTTATCAAGTTTTTATTTTTGTTTTATCGTGTTCTTATCACGTTTTTATTTTTTGTTTTATCGTGTTCTTATCAAGTTTTTATTTTTGTTTTATCGTGTTCTTATCACGTTTTTATTTTTTGTTTTATCGTGTTCTTATCAAGTTTTTATCTTGTGTTTTTATTATTGTCTAATTTTGAAGTGCTTTGTGGTTTTTGACCTGTGAAAGGTGCTATACAAATAAAGTTATTATTATTATTATATTGGAATACAGTCCTTAAAGTTCTGTTGTAAATGTAATCACTATGAGTGATAAACTGAAATCTGAATTGTTTGTGTATGAAGAGTATACTGTACTGCCTGCAAACTCTTCTTCTGCTGCCATTTCTACATCTGTCATTTTCTCAGTAGCGACACCTGTTTAGGAAATGTACTACAGAAGGTGTAGTATTGGATGACTTGTTCTTTCCATTACCACTGAACCAGGTTTTTGTAACAGTCTGATAAAAATGATACGAATGTCACACATTGGTGACAGGACTCTCATAAATTAGGTTAGCCAAATCCATCAACACACTGCTGCGTTTTAAACTTTCTCAACAAATGGTGTAGTGGTTGTAAGAGGCAGAGAAGAAAATGTAAATCCAACAGCGTGATGGCAGTCTGTTACACACAATTAGAGGACAAGAAGAACCAGAGCTGAGTGGATATTACAGTTTTTTGTGGTCCACAACAGTAATGAAAACACCTTTTATTTGTGCTACTTTAACCCTCCAGATTGAGCATTTATGGTTGTCTGCATGGACCTGAAAAGGCCAATATTCTGATCAGTAAAAAAGGTAATTTTGAAAAGAAGTTACTTGTTGTTCTGTAATGTTTTGGTATTATGGAATGTTTTTTAAAATTCTTTTATGGAAAGTGCAGTAGTTGTTTAGACAATTCTCTCCTTAGGGAGAAAATGTAAAGACATATTTTTATGTTATTACCTTGTATTGTGTGCCATTTTTACTTAGAGAATATTTTTCTGTTGAAATTTTCTTAGCATATCCTAATCCACGCCTTGCTGTTGCAACACTGAACTTCTCTGCTAAAGGATAATTTTTTTAAATTTCATCTCCAACACTAAACCTTTTGTTTGATCAACATAAAAGCAAATATACTTTTTTGTTCCACCTTTAAGCAAAAAAAAAAAGAAAAAAAAAAAGATTAAAAACATATTAAACATACTTCAAATGCCTTAAATTTCATGCAACAATATTGTTTATGTTTACTTACTTGGCAGATGCTTTTATCCAAAGCGACATACAATATTTAACCTATAAGTCATGTTGTGGTATGAAGGGAAACCGAAGTACCCAGGGGAAATGTATGCATGCATGGGGAGAACATGCTAAATCCATGCAGAAACACAGTCAGGAATCAAACCTATGACCTTACAATCTGCTGTTTATGTGGAACTGGATTGCAGTGACAGACGAAGCCACTTCGAATCTGTTTCACCATCTCCGGGATAACTACTGATTGTAGTGTGAGGAATATTAAAAGCTTCAGGGGTCTGGCAAACATATTATTCATGCAAGTATTATTTAGCAAGAGGACCTATCTTGTTATAGAATGAAAATGTAGAACATCAGGGTTAACACTTTTTTCAGGTTATTAAAATATCATATTATAGGAAAATGGCAAAAATATTATATCATCTTTTGTCAATATCAAACACCCCTATTTAACGGTCTTAAAACAACTACTCAACTCTCAATAGCCAACTTTACAGTCAACTAGTACTTTGTGCTTCATAGACACAAACATGAACATTAACAGCTTATCAAATCATTAAGAGTGCAGCCACAACATTAATGGTTTATTGCAGCTGCCAACAAGCTGGAAAAGTCTCACCAAACTGGATACAGACAACTGAACCTAAAGCTTTACAGTGCCCATCACACGAGGTCAAAAGCTTTAAAGGTAAATGTGTTAATAGCACAATTCTGAACTTGAGTGAGGTCAAATAATGGCCAATTAAAATCCCATTTTGGGCCCAACCACTGAGCTAGGAAGTGGCACAAGATCCGGCTTTGGAATACTTTTTATATCTCGTTGTCAAATAGAATGTGATGAATGCCTTCCTTTGCATCTATAAAATTTATATGGCCAAACGTTCTCTAATAGACATCAAAGCTTTAACACACACACACGTACACTTCCATTTAGTATACATGAAAGACACAGGAAACAAGGAATGCTCTCTAATTACTGGGCACATGTTGCACATTAAAACCCTGGAAGTCCGACTTCATTTAATCGAACTCTGCTGCCTGTGTGGAAACACACACAACACACGCACACATACACACTAAAATCCTCTTCAGAGTCTAACTACCTACAGATGGGTGCTGCTGCCAAACTCTCACACAGATACTTCCAGCAGTGACGAAACTTAATCGCAGGCCCTTCAACTACCACAGTTGCTAAATCATAGAGATTTTTAAAAATCTTTAATGTTTATTGTCTACGACAGAAAACAGACGGAGTGCTGATGAGAAAGGCAGGAGTCAGAGGAAATACCCAGGGTGTGTGTGAGAGGGAGAGAAGGGGAAAGAGAACCCAGGAGGTATAAACTCAAGTTACAGGAATTCCTCTAGACTTGTATCAGCGTCAGTGTTGGGTTAGGTTTCCTTGCAAACATTCTCCACAATGACCTCCGAGAAGGAGAGTAAAACAAGGGATCACAAAGTGTTTTAGGTGGTAGCCTCTCACTAAAGAGCCAGATCACTAAAGCACTAAAATATACAAATAGAAGAACTGAAGAAATGTGACACAAGCTAAACAGAATAATCTGCCTTCCTGTTTGAATCAAACCTCTCTGTCCCAATATAAAGCTACACAAACCACACCCTTCAGGAGACACAAAAGCATTAGTGGGATGTCAAACTGATTAGTTCAACTTCACCTAAGCCTTAGAAACACAGCACATATTCAGCAGCCATCTCCCAGCAACCGCTCTCAGAGTGCTCCAGTAACTCCCACCCCTTTCTATAAAGGCCAGTTACTAGCATGTGTATGTAAACAGCTATACGCATGTGGAGAACAATTTAATCTAAGGAGCAGAGTGACCTCTTGCTGGATTAATATATTATTGGCCGTCTCTACGATGGCACCATTATGTATTCGAATGCCGGAGCGTGACATCACAGCAAGCAGAGGATGCTCTTTGATGTAATCCAATTTTCCATTTCTATTTCACACAGCAGGGATACCCTGAATGATGGAGAAAAAAGACGGCATTTATGCTGCTTAGTGATACACCAACTCTTGAGGGTTTGTGCAAGCACACACACAAATATCCACACACACTGTGTGTGTGTACACACATGTAGGTACATCTAAAAAATTTAAATATTACAATGTTCTGTATTTTTTGTTAAACATTTCAAACATTTATTTCTGGTAATTTGATTATTATGGTTTACAGATATACTGAAAACTCATGGTGTCACATCCTACTCAACTAATTAACTAAAAAACCAGCAAAGGTCTCCTGAGCCTTTAAATGGTCTCTCAATCTGGGTCAGTAGGCTACACAATCATGGAGAAGACTGCTGACTTGACAGATGTCCAGAAGACTGTCAATGACACCCTTCACGAAGAGGGTAAGACAGAAAAGGTCACTGCTAAAGCTGGTTGTTCAGAGTGCTGTATCCAAGCCTTTTTATAGAAGGCTGAATGGAAGGAGAGAAGTGTGTTAGGAAAAGGCGCACCATCAACTGGGATAACCTTAGCCTTGAGAGGATCGTCAAGCAAAGTCCATTCAAGAATTTGAGGAAGCTTCACAAGGAGTGGACTCAGGCTGGAGTCAGTATCAAGAGCCACTATGTACAGACGAATCCCACACATGGGCAACATCTTTCACATTCCTCGCGTCAAGCCACTCCTGAACCAGAGAATGTCAGAAGCATCTTACCTGGGTTAAGGAGACGGTTGCTCAGTGGTCCAAAGTCCTCTTTTCAGAATAAAGTAAATATTGCATGTCATTTGGAGATTAAAGGAGATATGCGTAATTTGGTAAACAATGTAGCTTAAAACATTTTTTCATGCCTCTTAACAACGTTCTAACATATTATGGAAATGCTGATTTAATTTTCCAGCACGACTTGGAACCTGTCCACACTGCCAAAGGTACCAAAAGCTGCTTCAATCATCATGGTGTTACTGAGCTCTGATTGGCCAGCAGACTGGCCTGACCTGAACCCCATAGAGAATCTTTGGGGGGGTTTCCAGCAGAAGTTGAGAGACACCAGACCCAACAATGCAGATGACCTGAAGGCTGCCATCAAAGTCACCTGGGCTTCCATCATACCTCAACAGAGCCACAGGCTGATCACCTCCACGCCACACCACGTTGATGTAGTAATTAATCCAAAAGGAGACCCAACCATTTACCAAATGCATAGAAATAAAAATACTTTTTAGAAAACTGGCAATTCTGTTTAAAACATTCTTCACTGAATTTATGTGTTCTTATTTTCTGAGACAGAATTTGGGGTTTCCTTATTTGTAATCCATAATCATCAAAATAAGAAATAAAGGCTTGAAATATTTCACAGTGTAATGATATGTACGTGAGTTTTACTTTCTAAAGCAAGTGACAAAACATCTAACTTGTTCACAATATTATAATTTTTTGAGATGTGCCTGTACATAAATAATTATATATATTCTTATCAGCATGGAGACAACTCCCTTTGCTGCCACGGAGCTCTCATCTTCAACCTGAAACTCTTCCCTTCAAAACAATCTACATTTGATTTTTATTTTCTGACTAAACTGCCCTTAGCTGAATTAAGTAGAAACTAGCATGATCAATGTGTGTGCACAGTATAAGAAAAAAATTCAAGACAAAGCATACAAACTTAATATTCATTTCACAGCTCTTGTGAATGATAAGCAAATTTTGACATAAATTCAAAGTTCAATTTGCAGTAAAACATTCAGAAAAATAATCAGACTTCTCCATTTTTAAGGGAAAACTAAAATAATAGCATGGAATCAGAAACTCTACTGCATTAATTTCAATTTTACCAGAATTAGCAACAGTCACATTTACAACCACTTTTACAAACAAGTCCCTTAGAAATATGCCTAATTGCTTTTTTGCAATCATGTATATTGAAAACAACACAAGTAGAGAGAATCTGTTTGTCTTGAGTGTTTACCTCGTGTGACATTATGGATTTTATTAGATAGCAAAAGCAAAGTTTAGTTGTATATCTGACTGTCACGTGTGGATGCGGCTGAGTAAGGAGATAAATGCTTCAACCAAGTCAACAGAAAACTCAACAAATTCTAATTTGATCCTCAATTACTCCAGTTTTTGATTACTGTCATGTTAGCAAGTAGAAATACTGAATTGAGGTTTATGCAAAAACAACAAATATTAAATTATATAATAATTTGACATCTGTCCTTAAAAATGCAATTAACTATTTCAACTTTTCCTTTGTAAAAATATGACTTTTGGTTGTCTTTATAATGACTATTAATCATCAATAATAATGTAAACAAACAAAAGTATTGTGTCAGGTTAATTATAATTAATCATCTACTTCTACTTTTGCTTAGCATCATGGCATCAAAACTCAACGTTTTAGCTATTTATTTGTAATTTTTCTCTCCACAGTAACTAAAATTATATTGTGAATTAGTATTTTCTGCAGTATTTGTATTAAGTTGGAAATTTTATTTTGAAAGTCCTACTCTGTAGCTGCCGCGCACACGCCTACTAGCATAACACATTCAGTTGGGGTTATTTATGAAATGAAGACCCAAATTCATCTTGTGCAAAGTTACAACCATTTGTCTCGGATCAAAACAAAGAAAATCATAATGTTTATTAAAAATGCAGACGCTCCACCACATATAACACAAAAACAAATACCTCTGGAAGGAAACAGATTAATGATTTGTCCTTATTTAAACATAGCAATTTTAACAGCCCTGCAAACAGTCTAAAACAAACATCTGTCCATTGACCTGGACAGCTTTATTTTTAGATTTCCAGTGGGCACTGTAATGATTTAGAGAAAAATTCATACTTACATAAACATGCAGTTAGGCAAAAAATAAATAAAAGGGAAAATGTGCACATTTGTTTAAATTATGCATGGATACTTATGGTGTCTTCAGTACACATTTGTCTGGATTTATCTCCCATAATGCATAGAGTTCAGCCCTATTAGGGAGAATTTATATACAAAAAGACTTGAGGTTGGGTACCAAAACCAATGACCATAGGATTACTGAGCTTGACTGGCCTGCAAACTGGCGTGGCCTGACCTGAACCTGTAGAGAATCGATGGGGCATTGCCAAGAGAAAGATATGACAAGAAACCAAACAATGCAGAAGAACTGAAGGCTGCTACTGAAGCATCCTAGTCCTTCATAACACCTCTGCAGTGCCACAGGCTGATAGCATCCACGCTACGCCACATTGAGGCAGCAATTGACACAAAAGGGGCCCAAATCGAGTACTGAGTACATATGCATAATTATACTCTTCAGAGGTCCAACATTTATTCATTTAAAAGTCTCTTTTATTGATTTCATGTAATATTCTAAAGATATATATTCATATTCTAATCTTTTGAGATCTTGAATTAGGGGGTTTCATGGGCTGTGAGCCATAATCATTGAAATTATAAAAAATAAAGGCTTGAAATATCTGGTTTTGCATGTAACGAGTCTCTCTCATATAATAGGTTCACCTTTAAATGAACTTTTGCGTGATATTCTAATTTTCTGAGTTTCATCTGTAAAGAAAAAACAAACTGTGCCAAGATAATCAAGTAGAATTTGGAATATTTATCAGAAATATCCAAATAAAACTGTGCTTTTTTGATAAGGCAAACGTATAATTTCTCCACTGATTTTCTTGCAGGATAAAAATGTATCGTCCACCTTAACCAACAAAACTGAGGGGATCAGACTCCTGTTAAATCTTTGAAAACTGAAACATTTCTCTAATAAAGAAATGAGGAACCAAACACTTGAAGCAGATTTAGATGAACATGACCAGACAACATGAAACATGGCTTTGTGTCCTCAGTTGAGAGCTGCACTTAAGTCAGCTGAATGCAGGACTTGTTTGAGGATCCTGGACTTGAGTAGTCTTCATTACAAGGATAAATATCACAGAAAGAATAACTAAACAAGCCGACACACCGTGTGACCTGTGATTAGGAAAATTCCAAATTGACATATTTTTACAAAGCTGAAATCCTGAATTGTACAAACATGTCAAACTGATTTCTAAAAAGACAAAGCCTGAGAGGAATTTTAATAAATGGTGGACATGGAGCTGCATGATGGACAATGGCTGGTTTTTCTCATTGCTCACAGGTAAAGAAAGACAAGCCTTCTCCTGTGTCATTCCCTCCCCCAGGGCTGAAGAACAGTGAGTAAGTGGGTGGGATAGGAGGCCTTTACTGGAAAACTAAACCAACCTATTTACTGGCATTAGTCTGGGGTTGTATATGGGAGGAGTACAGGATAGGGGTCACAAGAAATAAATATTTTAGAAAGCCAAAGAATGCTGTTTGTTACAGGTTACCTAATGTTTTAGAAAATGGAGACAATTATTAATTTCCTTTGCATCGATTTTAGTTGAATTTATATTAATATAGTGAAAAACTCAATGAACTAAAAATGTGTCTAAGTAAAAGGTTGTGCTATTACAAAACAAAACAGAAATTGACTGTAGTTCACATTTTGAACTCACTCAGCACCAGCTTTATCCAAGTATTTGTATAAAATGTTGTGTATTTTCCATCTGTACTACTTTGCACCAAATTGAATAGATTGGATATTTGTTTTTAATAAACAAATTGTATGTGCTGTCTAGCTACTTCCATAAAACAAGCATCAAAACAAGTAGCTATAATAATTATTACTCTAACTTGCCGTCTTTTATGTTTGCTGCATTTATGGTGCCCCAACTTTAGGTGGACAAGGCGGGTACTGCAACACGCATAGTCACAAAAAAATCAAGGCTACACATGCTCCCCCATGGAAGAAGAAGCTGAGCGACCATAGCAGAGTTACAATGACAAAATATAGGGCTGGGCGATATGACCTCAAATCAATATCACAATTTATTGAGGAGTTCTCTTCGATTAATGGATGATAACTACCTGTATGCTCAAAAACAAAAGTTGTCCACTAGATGGGGCTGTAGCAACATAATTATTCTACAGACTAAAATTTCCTGCAAACGCAAAGTACGCGGCCCGCTTGTGAACCAGACTGACGAGCCTGCTGCTTCATGTTTGAATGATTCTCCATTTCCTTGTTACAATCTGGATGGGGGAGTCACGTGACGCAGACTAGTGAGTTGCCACAGCTTCTTAAAAAAGGACACGGACATCTGGAACCTACTCGCTTCTTTTCATTAAAAAATCATGGGCAAAATGACATCGATTAGTTATAAAATTCAGTATTAGATTATTTTTTATTTATCGCCCAGCCCTAATACACCCTAACAGACTCATCAATCAAACTTGTAACAAGTGAACCAGGAGTGATGTAAGTGCAATGAGATTTTGTAACAAAGCAAAGCCAACAAGAAGAAGTTCATTAACAAAAAAATGTCTTGTGAGCCGATGTGGGGTATTGAGGAGGTGAAGGGGGTTGTGGATACATGGACAAAAGAATACATACTGCAGTTGTTGCCCACTGGAACAATGATGTTTTGACATTTGATTTGGATATTTGTTTTTCACAACACCACATTTGCTTAGCAGCAGAGACAGACAACACAACAGATAATATCCTTCACCAAACAACGTCATCTCTCCACCAATGCACATGGAGAAATGACACCACTCAGTGTGGTAGGCTATTAAAGAGTGTTTTAATTGTGGGAATCAAACTCTTTCCTAAATAGGCCCTCCTACGCATCATGACTCTGGACCCTGATGGCTGAAGAACAATATACTTATTGAGTGGGTGTGTAGTCCTGCTCTATTGAAGCTGCAATACACGTGATGGCCTTGTGATTGAGTTCAGTGAGACTGGTGATGAGAAGATCTATTTTTTTCAGCAGTGTTGTTACCTTTGACAAACTGATCTGGTTTTTAGCAGAAAACACACTGAACAGTTCAGGGACTGGGCTGTATGGTACTTTGGTAAAGTAACAGTAAAAAGTGAGAAGCAATCGAGTTCTTTATGTTTGCGATTATCTGATGGTCTTTGATGACTTTTAAATTGTTTAGTGCAAAGATGGCTGCACACAAATTCAATTCGTCAGCAGAACAATGTTGCATTAAAAAAAATGCAGCTGCAACATGTTAAAGGTCCCATATTATGCACTTTCTATCCACACTGAATTGTTTCTTTTACATCTCAATAACATGTAAAAGTTATGCATTGGTCAAACTGACCCTTACTTTAAGTGCAGCTGTTGTTCTTGCAGCCCTCATCCAACCTCCTAAAGCCTAACTTTCCTTTCTAATGGGCGGGGCAGTTGGGGAGTCGAGCTTCTCTAAGCCCAGTCCATCTCATTTCTCCGTGTGTGTTTGCAAGAAGTGGGTCTTCTGGGTCTCAGATGAAGATAGTAACAAATGACTTTTGTGCTTATGCAACGATCTACAAAGCAACTGCCGTGCTTTGCTCGTAGCTTCGCCATGACTGTTTGCTAACGCTTGTGAGGATGAGCGCTCCTGTGGTTTTTAAAGGGCGGGGGTGGGCTCAGGTAGCCAAAGGTGCTCGTGACTGGCTCTGTCCTCTAGAGGAGTGGACTTTTCTCTTCTTGATGTCAGCAGGGGAAATATTTTGAAACCACCAGTTTTAGCATTAGCTCAAAACACATTTCCTAAAAGTGAGTATAAGGAAGTGAAAACTGAAAATATTTTAACACTTTTGGGTCTCAGACAGTCTTTGGGACCGATATGACTGTTAAAAGACCTTTAGAAAGTGAATTTTGCATAATATGGGACCTTTAAGGTTCCTAACTTCCTACATAAAAGTGGTAACTCAGGGGAAGAAAATGTGTCTCCTGCTCTCTGTTGTGAGGTTGCCCTGACTGTTCAGGCTGATCTCAAAAGTGCAGAGGGAAAGCTTAGTTTAACTGCAGGTTGTAAGGGACAGACAGACACACACGCACCACTGTGATAAAAAAGTGATGTGTAGCCGTGGTCACTTACTGGTTATCTGACAAGGTTGACTTTTGCAGCTTATATATACCATAACTTACGCATTCAATAATGCCTAAACAAATAATGATGAACTACTTAAAGCAGAAATTATCCTCCACATGGACTTCAGACATGTTGCATTGTCCAGCAGCAGGAAGGCCATCCTCAAGACAACCACCAGAAACCTGAAGTGTTAGAAAACTTCCAAGACCACCCACTAAAGCCATTTGTTTTGCTTCCTGACCATATGACTAAACCAAGACAAGGCTGCTTTCCTGTTTTACTGGCCTTTGTAGTTCACTTTGTCTGGACAACAAGGTGTAAAACACTCCAACACCAACTTGTTTTTCCACCATCAGAAAATAAAAAAATTACAATATGTCCATGGATAAGACTTTAAAAGTCTCAGAAACATGTGTGCAGTTCTTACAGGGGCCTCTCTCCACTCTGGGTTGATGGTGTGGTACAGATTAACCAGACCCTGCCTGTGTATTTGGCTACAAGTGTTTGCGTGCACACAAGGTCTGTGTGTGTGTGTGTGTGTGTGAAAATCCAGCTCAACACACGTGCCTGTACCTCTCCAGGGAACTAGGTGAAGAGCCACTCAGCTCCCTTTGAACCTAAGGCCATATGGCCCACAGTATGGTTCTATTCTACACACACATAATGCTATTACACTATGGGAGTGTGTGTGT
Organism: Callopanchax toddi; assembly: GCA_006937965.1. Classification (NCBI taxonomy): domain Eukaryota; kingdom Metazoa; phylum Chordata; class Actinopteri; order Cyprinodontiformes; family Nothobranchiidae; genus Callopanchax; species Callopanchax toddi. Next base: position 189,486 of record SSNR01000511.1, on the reverse strand, counting down.
GTGTGGGTGGGGGACTAAGAGTAGGTTTAGACTCTTGTGCAGAAAGATGTGACATGAAACGGTGTTTGTGACTGACAGGCATGTGTAATGATCTCAGTGAATGAACTTATTGCTCCACTCACCTCGTTATCGTGGTGCTGGCAGAAGTTCATGCGGTCTTGGAACAGGGACAGCAGGGCAAAGTTGTTCTGCAGAGACTGGGCGAGGGACACAGACACCCCAGGCTGGTTTGTGTTGCTGTTGACCCGGCTCAGGTGGAGACTCTCTCCCAGGCGCTCAATGAAGTGGTCTTTGGTCAGCCGCACCCTCTGATGTGCTCGAACACAGTTGTCACAGAGGTACTCCTGGCAGTCAAGGCAGTGGGATGTGGCTGGGTTCTCCTCATCACATGAGCTGCACTGAGGTTCTCCCATGTGCTGCGGGTGCAAAAGGCCGCTGTGAGGGGGGTGGAAGCCAGACGAGCCTCCAATCAAGCCTCCACGGTGGTGGCCGTTCTTGTTTTGGATTTGATCTTCTGAGCTGACCACCACATCCAGCAGGTTACTGAAAAGGAAGTTGGAGGAAGGCAGGGAGTCCACCCCGGCCTCGGAGATGGAGACCTTCTGGTCACAAGTTGGGCACCGAAGCTTCAGCGGGTCGTTGGGACTGCGCTGTCCCTCCAGGCACTGCCTGCAGAAGGCATGCAGGCAGGGCAGGACGTGGAGCCTCTTTGAGGTGTGGCTGGAGGAGGTCGAGGTATGCGAGGATGAGGACGAGGTAGACGAGCTGGAGGAGATGGGGGCGGAGGAGCCGCACAACTCCTTGCAGAGCGGACACGTCTGCAGGTCGGAGTCTGGAAATGAAGCCATCTGCAGCAAAACAAGGCTCAGTTCACAACACGTGCAGGATCGAGTCTGAGGTTTTCATCAGGACACATCAGCCCTTCGTGTAACACCCAAACAACTGTATCTGAGGTAGATTCGTGCTAATTGACTTTAAACATCAAATTTGTATTACATAGTTTTTATCAGATCCCAATCAAAGAGGTAGTCAGTTCTCCAAAACAATTAAACATAGTTAGGAGCTACAAACACAATAATTGCTTTTAGAGTTCTCCGCATTATGAATCAAAAGTTCCTAATAAAACTACACAACTGTTTGTGCTTCTGCGGAGATTATCTGTCCGGTGGTGTTTCGTTAATTTAACCCGAAACGGAGCGACCCTGGGTCGATGTTTTCGCACTGGAAGCACCGTCTCTCCTCCCCCACCGACTAGGCAACATGACTTTGGGGCTCGGCGATACTCAGCAGCAACACCGAACGCCTACTGTTGCTGTTTCGTGCCCTCCACTTTACAGAAAACCACAACAACCAAACGGGCCTGAGGTCCACCATCAGGGTCCGTTCAGGTGGCGTCAAGAGCCTGAATTATTCATCAAAGCAGCGACCTCATGTGAGCACCGGGTCAGCGTGGCGAGGGAAAAAACTAAACAACCACAGCGAGGCTCTGATAAAGCGAAAACACCAGACTCGTCTGTCCCTTGCCTCTGAGGGTGAATTCATCAGTCCACTTTCCGAAGAAGCTGCTAGCTAGTCCTCTCCCGGTCAGCCAGTCGCTCGGTGTCGGGCTCTGCGTGGAGGAATGCGCTAGGTTCCGACAGAACAGCAACAACAACAAAAGTCTTCTAACGAGGACTACGCCTCGGCTTTCTTGCTAGCCGCTACAGTGAGGCTAATAAATGGTTACACAAACGTAACGCGCGTCCTCTCATGCTGCGCGAGCTGCAGCTCCTCGAGCCGCTTGGATATGAGTGAGAAGAAAAATGGACTCGTTTCCGTCCTGAAGCTGGACAGAGGGGTGTGTGCGCCGCACGCGCGCTCCCGATACTCAGGGGGTGTGTGGTCACGTACGGTCAACGCATGCGTGCAAAGCGCGCGACACAGCGTGAATGACGAGCCTTCGTGCATTGTAGAAGTTAAAAGAAGTGAGATAAACACACGGCTCTCTCAGGATCAGGATTTAGGTCGTATAAAGGTAACTAGGGCGAATGGTCAGACAGCTGTGGTGTCCTCAGTGTTGTACCGAAAAATGCAACCCCGTACTATGGAGGCGGACTTCAAGGTTTTTATTTTCGCTCATAAAATGACATTGTTTCCTGTTTTTCAATCCATTCAGGACACAATTGACTGATACTGTTCAAATGTGCTTTATGGTAAAATATGCGTCCTGTTTATTCACATTATTTATAACTATGGGTAGTTTAAAATCTAGAATTAACTTTTAGTTCTCTTTGTAAATTGGATTAATGACCAACGCATTTTCATTGTCGTGGGAAAAATGTATAATGTAGTATATATGTAGCTATTTTAATGGCTACATGAAAGCGCCATAATTTTAAGGAATATGGCTTTTTAGCAGACAACTTTTCAAAATACACGAATTTCTTATAGAAATCTAAAGTACACATAGCTGTTAAACGTTCATAATAAATGTTTTTCTGATCTACAAAATAGACCACGACCTACTCTGAAGACCGTTCCTAGTAAACATGTGCTGCAGGCCTTTTGGGCAAAATCCCAACATAGATCCCGTAATAAAAGTGATAGTTATCTGACAAAACATGAGTAATCTCATCTGACAATCAAAACATGAAGTTTTATACTAAAGTTGTTTATCTTTTTTATTGAAAGAACTATTTATCAATAGAGAATGTTACATATTTTGTCAAATGTTTCTCACAACCATAAAATGTTTACCAGAAAAACTAGTATGTGGAGCAAAAAAGGAACCTATTTAGTCAAATCTGCTTTATAATGTTAGCTTTTTCTCCAAGTGAAACCATGAGACAGTTAAACTTTATCTGACACGTTTGCAAATATAGAACTAGAGTTGTATAGATTTGGTCTTTCAAATGACGCAGCATCAGCTCCAGGATGACACACACTAGACTAGGTTACCATGAGACTGAAAAAGAGAAGGGCGTGATTCAAATGGAGCTGCTTGGAGCAAAATTAGGTCCCACAAACATATGGGGCGCCGTTTGTAAAGTGAAAGTCACAATTTAAGAGCAACATTTTTGGTTATTTAGCCTATCCTAAGGGGAAAAAAAATGGGAGCTCATTTTTCAAAGTCATATTTTCATCATTTTATTCATACATTTATAAATGTCAAAGTTGCCAACTAAATATTTAGTTAGCTAGCTAAATATTTAATTTAGAGTTAAATATTTGTTTAACAAATTAAATATTTAGCTCTGACCTAAATATTTAGTTTGTAAAATAAATATTTAATTTACTAACTAAATATTTATTTTACACACTAAATATTTAGCTCTAAATTAAATATTTATTTTTGGGAAATAAATATTTAATTTAGAGCTACAGTGAGTGCAGAATTATTAGGCAAATGAGTATTTTGACCACATCATCCTCTTTATGCATGTTGTCTTACTCCAAGCTGTATAGGCTCAAAGCCTACTACCAATTAAGCATATCAGGTGATGTGCATCTCTGTAATGAGAAGGGGTGTGGTCTAATGACATCAACACCCTATATCAGGTGTGCATAATTATTAGGCAACTTAACAAAAACAAATATATACCCATTTCAATTCTTTAGTTTTACCAGTGAAACCAATGTAACATCTCCACATTCAGAAATATACATTTCTGACATTCAAAAACAAAACAAACAAATCAGTGACCAATATAGCCACCTTTCTTTGCAAGGACACTCAAAAGCCTGCCATCCATGGATTCTGTCAGTGTTTTGATCTGTTCACCATCAACATTGCGTGCAGCAGCAACCACAGCCTCCCAGACACTGTTCAGAGAGGTGTACTGTTTTTCCTCTTTGTAAATCTCACATTTGATGATGGACCACAGGTTCTCAATGGGGTTCAGATCAGGTGAACAAGGAGGCCATGTCATTAGTTTTCCTCCTTTTATACCCTTTCTCTCCAGCCACGCTGTGGAGTACTTGGACGCGTGTGATGGAGCATTGTCCTGCATGAAAATCATGTTTTTCTTGAAGGATGCAGACTTCTTCCTGTACCACTGCTTGAAGAAGGTGTCTTCCAGAAACTGGCAGTAGGACTGGGAGTTGAGCTTGACTCCATCCTCAACCCAAAAAGGCCCCACAAGCTCATCTTTGATGATACCAGCCCAAACCAGTACTCCACCTCCACCTTGCTGGCGTCTGAGTGGGACTGGAGCTCTCTGCCCTTTACCAATCCAGCCACGGGCCCATCCATCTGGCCCATCAAGACTCACTCTCATTTCATCAGTCCATAAAACCTTAGAAAAATCAGTCTGGAGATATTTCTTGGCCCAGTCCTGATGTTTCAGCTTGTGTGTCTTGTTCAGTGGTGGTCGTCTTTCAGCCTTTCTTACCTTGGCCATGTCTCTGAGTATTGCACACCTTGTGCTTTTGGGCACTCCAGTGATGTTGCAGCTCTGAAATATGGCCAAACTGGTGGCAAGTGGCATCTTGGCAGCTGCACGCTTGACTCTTCTCAGTTCATGGGCAGTTATTTTGCGCCTTGGTTTTTCCACACACTTCTTGCGACCCTGTTGACTATTTAGAATGAAACGCTTGATTGTTCGATGATCACGCTTCAGGAGCTTTGCAATTTTAAGTGTACTGCATCCCTCTGCAAGATATCTCACTATTTTTGACTTTTCTGAGCCGGTCAAGTCCTTCTTTTGACCCATTTTGCCAAAGGAAAGGAAGTTGCCTAATAATTATGCACACCTGATATAGGGTGTTTGTCATTAGACCACACCCCTTCTCATTACAGAGATGCACATCACCTGATATGCTTAATTGGTAGTAGGCTTTGAGCCTGTACAGCTTGGAGTAAGACAACATGCATAAAGAGGATGATGTGGTCAAAATACTCATTTGCCTAATAATTCTGCACTCACTGTAAATATTTAGTGTGTAAAAGAAATATTTAGTTAGTAAATTAAATATTTATTTTACAAACTAAATATTTAGGTCAGAGCTTAATATTTAATTTGTTAAACAAATATTTAACTCTAAATTAAATTTTTAGCTAGCTAACTAAATATTTAGTTGGCAACTTTGACATTTATAAATGTATGAATAAAATGATGAAAATATGACTTTGAAAAATGAGCTCCCATTTTTTTCCCCTTAGGATAGGCTAAATAACCAAAAATGTTACTCTTAAATTGTGACTGTTTCACTTTACAAACAGCGCCCCATACAAACAAGTCCTGTGTTTCCATTTGTATAGGCGTCAAACGGTCTTTAACGTCCAGTAAGGCAGGCCCAGGCATACTGTGACGATCTGCAGGGCTTTTCTTTCATTTCTCATCTGAATTCACATCTCATGATGACTGCATCATATTCGAAGGAAGTGTTAAATCCGCCTTTAAAGCCTCACTTCACTTAAATGTCTGAAGTGATAAAGTCCAGTAGTCACACATTGACTTAATGAAGGCTGTGAGCTGACACCAGGATATATGTAGATATGTTACACAACATATTGTAGAAATGTTTATTGTAATCAATAAAATTGTTTTGTCAGTTTTTGTCCAATATCAGTTATTATTGCAGCTCAGTACTGCCCCCTGCTGGTCGAGGACATCAGAACTTTGCAGACTCCTGAAATGAGCAGCTGATTCGTCTTTTATAACTCATATTTAACAATAAAACGATAAAAGCAAAGCAACTGATTTCTGTAAAACTCGAGTTATCAAGTAATTTGAATAATTTGTTATACATGTGGATATTAAGTTTCATTTAACATTACATCTACTGAATATAGAGACAAACACACAAAAGCCTTGTTTTGTTTTGTTTTTAATAAGACATTGATACAAAGAAAATGTTAATCACAGGACTTGAACAAGCAAAATTAACATTTTGATAATTAACAGGTTAACATACTGTCAAATTCAAAACACCATTATATACACATCTGTTTACAATTAAACTATTTACAGTCAACAGAATTATACTGGGCTTCAACAAAGACTCTCCATCCCCCAACACGCAAATAGAAAAATAAAACAAACTGGTGAGAGTAATCCAGGAAACAAAACCATAAACAGATCAACAAAATAACAACATAACCTGTATAAACTCTGGATGTGATTTTCTACGTCTCGGTCAAATGCTAAACTAAACAACCATCAGCGTGTTGAACAATTACGGCAAACAGAAACGTACACTGGTTCATCCTTATTTCATTCAACGCTTTTGGGGAGTTGACATAAAAAATGTCAAATACTTACTGGTGACAGCCGGGTAAAAAAAGTTTGGTTCAGGTTGTCCACATCTCACTGGCCCATATACGATTGCGGAGGAACCATCGAGAGGCAGAGGAAACATCCAGCCTGAACACCTGCTCTTGTGCGGAGTTGACTGCCGTGTAATGAACAAGGAGTTTAGGCTGAGGGATACTGGCTGCAGCGAGAACACAATTTCCTGCCGAGATGTACTCACTCTCACAGCTTTCAGTCCTGGAGGAGGAAGTGAGATCACAGGGTATATTCAGGGACCTTAAAGTACAATTCAAGACTTTTTAAGACCTTCTAAAAAAGAATTATGACTTCATCTCAATGCACCTGTAACTTATAAACAGTTGTACTTTCTGATTCAAATAGACAGAAATTCAATTTGCAAATAAAACTTTAACCAAAGACAAAGTTTAACTGTCCCTCCAGGAACTTGGAAGTTGTGATCGCAACTATAATGCAAATTCAATCAGTTACAAATTTTTCACAGCCTTGCAATTTTCACCAATCACCGCAGCTTTTCTGCAAATCTGATCAATCACCTTAGCGTTTGCCACATTTTGCCTTCTTCTCGGAGTAGGGGTGCATCGGCTCAAAAAACTCATGGATCGGATCACGGATTAGATTCATGGATCAGATAATTTTTTGGATCAGCAGAAAGAAAAAGAAAAGACAAATAACTTTGCTTTCTATTTATGCAACATTTGTGCAACGTTTTTCTGCTCAGTGTTTCATTAAATACAAACAAAATTTAACTCAAGATGTGAATCCAATGCGTAAATAAAAATTTTAACCATATAAAGAAAAATTAATGGGGGGGGGGGGTAGATTTCTATGCACCTCTCAGGGGTCTGACAGAGCAATAACCTGGTTTCTGTCAGACAATCCACTCACTGCGGTGAGAGATGCAGGACGACCAGGTGAGGGGGCATGGCGATCGAGGTGCTGCTCTGTGCGCTCCAGTTATGATATTAACGTTCATTAGCTCGTAGAAACATCCAACACAGCACATTAATCTTAGACAGAAATAGATGAGTCTGGTTTCTCCATCAGAGAATGATCCAGCTGACAGAGAGGGATAAAGGAATCAGCCGTTCTGCACGCGCAACAGAGAATGGATCAGATATCGTCGATAAGTGATCCTTTGTTCTGGTCAACTAAAATGACTGAGTCCGATAGAATTAACCTCTATACATTATGGCAAAACAAATGCCTTTCTCAGAGGGGAATTATCAGCAGATTCAAAGAGCATAAGCAGGATGTCAGGGACGATTTAGCAACGCGCGAGCGCTGCCTCATCCACGGACCACGTGTGTCCCGATCAGTAGAGGGCGATCCGTACGGATCATGGATCGATGATGACCCGTTGCACCCCTATCTCTTGAGTATTACACAAAAGTGTTGGAAAGCTGTTCTGCACCAAACACAATGTCATGGTGGAACATAGATGAAAATCGTTGCTTGAATAACTTTTCGACCGCAAAACATGCGAGATGATTGGCTGAAAAGCGAGGAGCACAGCAAGCTACCATGATGGAGGCTGAGGCGTGCTGACAGAGACGAGGTGAGTTTGATGTCTGTATTAGGACAATGTGAGAAATTATATGAACTGATCTGTGTCCTAAACTGTGTGCTGTGTCTGCAGTTTTGCTATTATGTGAGAAAATTTGAAATAATTAGGACAGTCAGTGTTAACCAGCGTGAGTTACTTTGAACACCTTTTTTTAAAGATGAGGTGACATTTGTATCCAGTGTGCAGGAAGAACAGCTTCTCTTTTCTGAACTTTCTGCTGAATCAGTGAACCTTTGAGGTGAATCTCTGAAACAAAGTGAGCTGCTCACGCTGTAACGTCTGAGTGACACCGACAGACTGTCAGGGTTGTCATGGAGATTATGGCATCTTGTAGTCTTTATTTTATGGTGAAACAGCGCATACAGTGTGTGTGAGTAACAAGGTTGACTGTGGGTGCGTATAAACAAAAAAAAAAACTTAAACAAAAAATGCTTGAAAAAAATCACAACTCTTTGAAAAATGTGCTGCAAAATCAGTCATTTTAGGCTGCAACAATTAAAAAAACCTGCAAAATCCTGGAAGGAATGGTTTATTAAAATTTCTCAAAGTAAATGAACAAAAAATTGCCATTTTCACACTTGCACTCAACCCCAACTTTAACTGGCTGGCCATCCAGTACAAATGCACGTCCCCCTCACTTTCTACACCTGAAACTTCAGGAGCTCCATGGGTTAAATCTGATGTTCTCCAATGTGCGAACAATATGCAGAACAGACACCAAGCACCGTCAACATGTAAAGAACATGGTAAATATTATTGTGATGTAACCAATTATTGTTTTCAAACATAGCTTGGAAACGTGCATCAGGTCTATTTTTGATAAACATTTGAAAAATATGTCGATACTAGGGCTCTATTAAAGAGCATATATTAAGTTCTTTTTTTTTTTAAATTCTGATAAAACTCTGTCCAAAAATACTATTTGAAATGTTTATTGAGGGTATTTTGTTTTACAATACATTTTTTTAAACCATTTTTCTAGTCCAAAGTGCCCCTTTTTGCAAAGCTTCTAAAAACGCTTTTTTTTTCATATGTGGACCTGTGACGTCAGCTAAGGGAGCTCCTAGCTAGGTGGCGCTGCTTACAGTGTTGTCAGATGTAGATAAATAAAGTATTTGTAGGGTAATTTAACACTCTGTACGATCAATAATCCCATAAATATGATCATTTGAGCCCTTTGTTGTGTGGAGTTTGTGTAACAGATGCTTGTTTTAATCATTGTGTAGATTTTTTAAAGCTAAACTACTTTAACATCTCAGACTGGCACCGCTCTAGTCTGCCAGCTGCCTGCTCGCTGTCGGCGATGAGTTGTTAGTTTTAGGTTAGAGCACTCTTTAATCAAGTCGGTGTGAATTCATTTTAATAAAAAATGCTAAATTATTATGTTTATGAATGCCAATCGCCAGTCTGTCAGGACACTGAGTCAACAACGGGACGGCTTCCTTACCGGTAAGGTGACTTCTGTTTGGAGACGAAAAACCCCGGCGGTCCTGGTCTAGTCCAGGACTGGATGTGATGGAGTCCCACATACCGACGAAAAACATTCAGTGTGACTCTAAACATGCGCCGTTACTTCGATCCATTCACCGGAACCGCTGTTGGCACGCAGCAGCTAACAAGAGCTAACCGCTGTTAGCATGCAGCAGCTAACAGGAGCTAACGGGGAGACTTGAGTCTCGTTTCCATGCCAGGTTTGGTACGGTTCGTGGTGGGTCGTAGTTCGGTACCGATCAGCGATTTCATGAGAGCATTTCCTTCAGGTGTCTGACCCTCACCTGGCTGGCGGGGTACAGTAAATCCATGCGGCGATGCTCTCCAGAGGGGCTTCACGTTCCCAGCGGCTCCCAAGAGGGGATTCCCAGCGGGGTTTCCAGCCTGACCCGACACTGTTTCGGTCAGCCTCGAACCGTTTAGCTGCATCCTGTGAAACTTTTTATAAACTCTTTCATTTCTTAACAATCCACCTAAACGCAGCTCAATGTTTGGAGCTCTGATGATCAAAACCTGGTGCTAAACGCTGGTATTTTACCCAGACCCGAGTGAGGAGGTGGGTCACGGTCTACAGCTGGACCGACAGGGTACAGCCTTACAGGACTGATTGTTTTTATCTTCTTTTTTTTTTATCTTAATAAAATAACTTCTCACTATAGTAATAAAGTCATAAATAACGGCACTCTGGGGGGTTGTTTTGCTCGTCACAAGTAGTGAATAGTGGATCAGTTTTCTATATAGAGAACGAACGGTCTCCCGGCACTGTCGTCACTTCCGGTTTGGTGAAAAAATTGACAATTCTCACAAAAACGAATCCAAGAGCCTAAATAAGCTGAATTTGTGTAAATTTTTATTCAGAAAAAGTTTCTATTATATTTCTCTAAACATTTGTTTAAGGGAGTGTCTAACTTAAAATATGCTCTTTAAATCCGTTTAATTTTTCCTGATATCCACATTTCCATTCTAACTGCATCTATTAAAGTGACAATATGCAACTTTATCATATTTTTAAATCTTTTCCTTGAGCCAGTCTGTGCTAATATGACCCTTTACAGAGTTAATGAAAAGTCACTTAGCCCCATCTGGTGATTACAGCCGGAAAACCACGATTGCAAGATCTCCGTCGCCGTCATGGTACCCAGGAAGTCACGTGTCTCACGAAGGTTAGGCTAACCCAATGTGGCTAGCTGTTATGCTAGCGCTGGAGTGTTTTTAGCTCATGATTCCTGATTTTTTTTTTCAATCTCTCCCTGCTTGAACACAGCTGATTTCTTTGAAGGAGTAAATAACCACTCCTGTAGAAAGCTATGAAGGCTGAGGAGACATTTCAACACTTAGATTTAGCAGTTTAGAAGCAAGAACTATGGGCTACTTTATTTAATGTAGTGATTTAAAACGGACACCAGAGGGCGCCCAAAACAAGCAAAACTGCATATCATCACTTTAACCAATAAAAGGAATGACAAATCATTTAACAAATCAAAGCCACAGGATTCTAAATCTAATGATTGTTATTTAACTTCAGCTGAACATCAAGTGTTTTGTAAGTTTTTTAAAGTTAATTTATCTTCTTTAATTTGAACAACTAATCACTCTTTCTTGCCCTCCACCCCCCACAGCGCAGAAATCCTAGACCCTGCAACCAAATTTAGGACGTTACAGAATCAATTACATTTTTTTATTACATTTTAAAGGTTTTACATTTTTTAAATCAATTTATCAACTTTCAAGATGTTTTCAGACCCCGCAGACACCCTGAATCATTGTAGACACAGACCGCAAGAAGCAGCTGTGCTTCTCACACACATACAAACACACGGTTTACCTTTTGAGAGTGATGCTAAGAGAAGACGTGGTGGTTTCTGGAAGAAGAATGGCCGACGAGTTGATACTGATGAACATCTCGAAGATGAGAGCCAGCTCCACCTCCGAGAGCTTACAGGGGATCGTTAGGGTCATGAACCCAGGAGGAGCAGATACTTCAGGATAGTTACCCGAACTCAGCGACCCTGGTGGTTAAACATGTTAGGATTACAATTCATTTAAAGGGATTTTCAGCCATTCTGAGGGGTATTTCTATGCGAGAGTTATATAAATTGTGATGTAACAGTTGTATGGCTTCCTGAACAGACTCAGTATGGAGAAAGAGAGTTAAAATCTGATTTTACTGATGAGCTAGCAGCTAGTGTGATAAGAGTCAAAAACAAAGTGTAACGCTGGTGTCTTTAAACAGCTCCGATCTTAAAACGCTCAGTGGTTGATGCAAAATTATTTTATAAATTGTTTACAGCCGTGCCATATCATAAACAATAACATCAATATAAAGGTGACTGTTTTATGATGAGGGTTCACACCATCAGCATGCACAACATTTCATAAAAACTAATAAATGAAAAATGTTCATTGTTTGAACTAAAACATTCAGCTTCATGCAAGCTGTAGTCAAAACTAAAAAGTTAAGATTTTTACTTAGTTTTTTGTTTTATTGTCAAAAATATCACAAATTTCTTTTAAATATTATGCATTTGAGGCATCATCACCCACTTCTACTTTACACCACCACCAGTTGTGCACTTCACATGGTTATTTCTACTGAATTTTAAAAAATTGATCAGTTTTAATGAATCTTGTTTTCGTAAAGGAAGACGATAACACCTTTTTTCCCCAAGACATTAACGAGACGCAAATGACCTCTTTGATGTCTGGGCGTATTCGTTGGCGAGATGCAAACTTTAGTGAGTGGAGATGTGAAACAGTATTTGGATAAAGTGTGTTTGCTGTGACATGTGAACTTAAGCTCTACTACCAAGCACAGCTTTTATTGTGAAGGATGAACCGTTTACTTTCTGTGGCGTGGTGGGGCTTAAGAAGCTAGCACGGCTAGCGCTACTGGCGCTGAGGGCACTCTCTCATCAAATAGATACTTATTGAGAAGAAAACTGCTTGACAGCTTGTGACAATTCTGCCAATTGATTCTAAATATGTTCTTATTTAATCAACTAAACGGTGAGTCAATCGGTTTGTTTGTTTCTTTTGTTTTACTAAGATTGCAGTGCTGAGTTTCCCTACGAGCTAAAGTAAACTGAATAGCTCGTCCTGATCGATAAGTGATTTTATTCATTAAACAGCGACAAGTCTTTGTTATCGTGACTATCATGACATGACAAAAAATGGACTAAAACTAATCAGCATTTTAGTCCAAAAGACTAAGACTAAACCTCAGATGGCTGCCAAAAACAACACTGATTTTAACACCACCATACAGTGGTCTTGGCTGACCTCAGTCTGTTAGTTCATCAGTCCAGATGCATGCAAACGTCGTTTCTACCAACTGACGCCATTCAGAAAGTTACTTCCAAAAGGCATGATCGCAATTATTTATAACTTTTACACAAAAACTAATTTCAAAATGGCTTCAATGTTTAATTCCTCCAATCACTACATAAAATAGCATAAATATGGACCCTAGTTTGAACTAGATCAGTTGTTCTACCATGTGGACAACAATTGAGTAGAGCAGTCAGTACACCCATAGATACTTACGTTTGAAGACTTCCCGCGCCCGCAGCCAGAGGTGTTGTTTGCCCAGTTTTTGCAAAAGTATCTGCAGCACTGAGTGGTCAACAGGCAGGTTTTTACACAGCATAAATTCCACCGTGTCTGCAGCTACAGGAAGCATCTGTTTCTCCACACACACTTGCAGGTGAGTGTTAAACAGAGGACTATACATGGAGATGTCGATGGAGTCTGAGGAGGAAGAGGGGGAGGAAAGGTGGAAAAATGGATCTTACAGATCTCATCCAATGAATAATATACAGAATAAACTCAAAAGATTTACATTGCAGCTGGAAACTTGTGTTATTATCGTTAGGTGTCAAAAAGAACACTTTAAAATGTGTCTCAACTAAAACACACTAGTTTATACTTCTCCGTCTGCGTTGGTACAGAGACACGCAACGCCATTATCTGTCGACACAAGCTCACTTTTCTAACTATCCATCGAACGAGACGGAGAGCGCACGTCTGATTGGTCGGCCCAACAATCCAAGATCATTTCCGGCTTGACGCCGGTATCTACAGAGTAGTAGTAGTAGAATCTCGTGGAAGAAGATATGGATCAGCTCGAGGAACATCTGACAGAAGATGTACAAAAGTACGAACATTTATATAATCCATGAATGTTCCTCAAAGGTTGAACAAGAGCTGAAGATTCGCTCGTTGTCTGCCTTGAACGGACATTCAACAGACGCCGCTGTTTCCTTCACTCTCGTTTAATTCCAACAACATTGTTTGTTCCTCGAGATCAATCCGTTCCAGCTCAATCAAAATTTGTTCTCTGTCAGCCATTACTAAGCTGAAGTAAACAAACTTTGGTCGACCAGAGACGATACTGCAGAAAAGTTATACACCCTCTACTGCCCTGGTGAAGAATTGCTTCACAACACCAACGGAAAAGTATAAATCAAAAATGTCAATACGTGTGCATGTGAGCACAAACTTGCTGTCTGAGGAGTATAAACTAGGCTTAAGGGTCAACAAAACCTTAAAATAAAGACAATGTATCTGTGTCGTTTAAAAAATTAGCAAAATAATTTTCCAACTAACTGTTTGGTTCTTTGATCCCAGGGAGATTACAGAGCACCTCCATCGTGTCTCTGTGAGATGTTTTCTTAGCCAGACGGACCAGAACATTAGTTCTACTCTCCAGATCTGCAGGATCACACGACCATGAGCAGGAACTCAGGAACCAGTCGTTTTCTGAATTAAAACACACACGCACACACACACATTATACGTGCAATTAGCACAAGCCTCCATGAGTACAATTCAAAAGACTAAGAAGAATTAGCAAGCAGTTAAATCTAGGGATGGGGCCAATCCGATCTAGGATTGGGTTCCAATCCCAACTTAATTCACGGATCGGAAATTTCCAATCCAACCTGGAGAAATTTATGATCCAGAGCTGTGTCTGCTGAAATGATTACACAAGTGATCCTGGGTTAGGTTACGTGTCTTTGCCCCAGAGAGACACAGACGGAGACGGCCTCCTTTCAGGACACCTGCTGCAGTTTGCAGGTAGCAGCTAGCAGGTTAGCACTAAGCAGCGCTGAACTTTTCCACACAACATGTCCATGGTGTGGAAATATTTAGCGGTCGAAATGCTGCAAAGCAAGACAGCAACATACAATATTTGCACAGCTGTTGTTCTGAGAAAACGAGGAAATTCAGTTCAGGGACTTCCACTGCAGCTGACATAATCCCAGCCATCACCGTTTTAAAACTCCTGCTAGCTGAGGAGAACAGTACTGACTGCGGCATCAAGACAATGAAAAATACGCTCCTCCAAGCTGTCAACAGGCCAATCACTAGTGTGTATGCATGCAGGCCAGGTCTTCTTGCAGCAGCATTAGATAAATTTTAGATATCAAAGCAAATAGAGTTCTGGTATCAGAATAGTATCGGTATCAGCAGATATCCAAATTCAGATATCGGGATTGGATTGGAAGTGAAAACATGTGGATCGGTGCATCCCTAGTTAAATCCAGTTCGTTTTTATCCCGAACAACATTCAGGAGAGTGATGAAAGCTTAAAATTACATCTGCATGACGATTATTTTTTAATTCCTAGTATTGTGACAACACTACATCTTTATTCAAGGTTACACTTTACACAACACCTTTGCAGAGAAGATCCTGTACATCTTGTTTTAATAACCATTATAGAGGTCAGTTAAGGTGACTGTAATCAACATAAGAGCCATTACCTCGTAACATCTTCAGAGCCCCCTCCACACTTCCAGTAAGGAGGAGCAGGTCTGTGGCCATGGTGATCAGGCAGCAGCGTGACGCTCCATCTTCATTCCCAAACAATCCCTTCAGCGTCGTGAAGCTAACTTTGAACGTGGACATCACCTCCACCACCTTGCGACCCTGTGTAGACGGACACAAGGCAAACCCCATATTTATGATGTCACAGGATGAAAGCAGGATATAAACACACACACACCAGTTACCTTAAACCACTGCTGAGTTTTGTGGTATCTTAACATCAGAGAGACTCCAATTCTTCCTACAAAACTCCTGATAGGGCTGTTGTCATCTTCACTCTGACACACTAAAATAGTTAAGTTACAATGATCATTACATCACTGAAAACACTAAGTCTTGAACCACTACCTCACTGAACTGCAACTATCGGTGACAAACAGCATGCACAAGGCGGTTTCTACTATGTTTGTAAGGGTTCCCAATTTTCCACATGAGTCAAGGTGCCTCACTGTTGTGTCGTCTTGAAAACGTTCAAAGTTATCACAGGAGTCTGGAACTTTCTGTGAGTCAAAGTGTGAAAAATGTGAAGCAGCAGCTGAACTGACAGCAACCAAATCGCAAAGAAAACTGCAGAAGATTTAAAACACTTCAAGACGTTTTTTGTTCAACAGTTGCAAATTGTTGACAATAATGTCACACAGGACTCTGCAATATAGAAAACGTCTCGAATATTGTTGTACACAACAATCCAGTCTGATCTCCGATGAAAATTTGCTTAAAATCTCAAAATTTTGCATCTCAAATTGGTCTCCAACAGTTGTAACCCAGTGAGATGTTGGCTTTAGTAAACAGAATAATTTTTAAAGAAAAAAATATAGTTGAAAGCTTTTACCTGTCTCAGTAAAAACAGCAAAGGGCAGAGACACGCTGCTTTTGCTCTCACACAGGAGAGCTATGGCGATGCGACCACTGACGCGCTCCACTTGGTTTGGGTGTTGATGATACTGACAGATGGTCTTAAATACTTCACCCATCTGCTTCCAGTCCTCTTGCTTGATACAGAGCTAACAGATGACGTGAACATAAATATGAACACAGAACTCTCATTCCTTCGACAAATCTGCCAACAGGAGAAAACTCACCTCTACTTCAAGTGCAGCATGGGCTAACTTCAGGTACTCTGGTGTGAGTGTGCTGGTCAACAACCTTTAGACACATATCTAGATGGTTATATTATGGCTGTGAGGAGAATTATAAATAAGAGGGTTGCAAGTAAAGCTCCACAAACCTGTGGTTGCCAGAAACAGACGAGTTTGGATGAACCATCTGCTGAAACATGGGAGTGTTTTTTACACAGTCAAGACAATCCAAGTTCAGCTCCAAACCAACGCTGGCCATCTGGTAAACAAACAGTAAAAAGATACACATACATGAAAATGTAAATCCTGATACCTGTCAGAAATGACAGAGGGAGGGGACTAAAATACCTTCAATGTGAGCTGCATCAGTGTGGGTATGAAGCCCATATGGTTGTTCTGTCTCACAAAAGTAAAGAGAGCCAACAGGAACTCGTGACTGGGCTAAAAGGAGGGAAATGGATCAGACATTTAACACTGCTCCAGTTTTACTGACCTATACAGAAACATGATGTTAATGTTAGATGAACCGACAGGACACTGACCACTATGTTATGGGCCAAGCTGACAGTGAGGACTGAGAAGACGTCCAACACCATGCTAGCTTTGAGCAGAGCCCACAGGAGGGACCGAAGCACCGGCACAGAGAAATACGCTCCTGGTGGGTTGTTCTGGTAGTATCCTGTGAACACGGCTCCTGGAGGGAAACACAAAGGGAAGACAAAGCCATAAATATTTAAAAAATACGTCACTTCAACCAAACCTGACAGTATTCATGAAAAACAAACTGGAAATTCAACAATATATAAACAAAACTCACCAGCTTTCTGTAGGCACACTGGGTTTTTGGTGAATCTTGCCACAGTTTCAACACAGAACTAATAAAAAAACAAAACAATAGCAGTGAATCATGCCTGTGTGCAGTAACAACTGCAGCACAGCAGAGGGCGATATTCTCCCTGTGATCATCTGAAGGCTTGAACATGTTTGACTCAGTCTGATAAATGCTTTATTTACTCAGTCTAAAGAAGATGATTAAAACTTTAGAGTTCACCGAGTTACTAAAAGGTTGAATTCATCTAAGCACAGCATCACTCTGGTGTTTTCCTAGTTTGTCAAACTCCGTGCAAAGTGAGAAAAAAGTCCATCAGCCTGAGCCTACCTTCTCATCTCCCTCTACTGGTAGATGTTGGAAGCGACACATCTTGTACCCACAGTTGGTTGATTCACTGAAGTATTGTCTGCAGTACTGAGAGTCAGGACGAGATTTGATGCATCATTTAGGCGAATAAAACCCACCAATCTCTAATGCTATTTCTGTGGATTGTACAATAATTTAAGAACCCTCAATCTGTTTGGATCAAGTCATTTTTACAAACAAATACTAAATGTCTTCTTGTGTCTTCTGCTGTAATTTTAAACATAAAAGTAAAGTTCATACCCCATATATCAATAATCTGTTCAATTACATTTCAAAATTAGAGCTTGATCTCTCTAAGGATTTAGATAATTTCTTCATTAAAGATAATACTCTAACATGACAAATATCCTTCCTACCTATTTGTATGAATGCACTTAGAAAACTTACAGAATTAGAGTTCTGGTGGCTTAAATTCGTCACGTTTGCTGTGTTTTTGATCCACGGCCCTGTGTAAAGAGCAGAGCAGCCAAACATCATCTTATGTTCTCTAAAAGCAAAACAGAACTTAACCATGACATTAAGAATTCATGGGAAACAAATTCTCCTTTTGGTTTCAGAGCATTACGTATCAGGGCTAAGAACAATGATCTGGAATCTCAATCGTACAGAAACGCACACCAGATCCCACCAGGTCATTATTTATAAAACTTCATTTATGAACTTTAACCTGCTATTTGAGGCCTGTAGAGTCTGAGAGCTTCTCTGAGCATTTCATGATCTAAACTTGGGGACACCATTCCTGGGAAGATGTCTCAAATGATGAGACTCCATGCTGTTCAGAAATGACCTTTAACCCTCCCCATGTCAATGGGCAGAAACAGTTGCTTCTCTAATGTCACTGGTGATGGATTTCATCCTTGGCAGTGTGTTAACACACACCAGTATGCTCCAGACCAGCAAACTGACTAAACTCCTGCTTCTGTGCAACAATTAACATAACGTGTATTTTTGTACACTTAAGGTTAGATTTCATTAGTTTCAGATAACTTTTTATATTCTGATCCAATATATGCCTGTGTATATATGTATAGAGAGAGAAAGATCATGACTGATGAAAATGTAGGAGTCGTCAGTAAAACAAAAACTGAAGTATTATACTTTAACTTGTTTTACTTTTGTTTTTAAGGTTAACTCACAGTTTCCAACAGACAGAAGTAAGGGGATGTTGAGGATGGACTGGCCCCTGTTAATGAACACAAACGGTTTTGTCAACAAGCTGCACTCAAAGCAGAGCTCATCATGTGACTTGTGCAAACAATTACCTTTCCAGGCCATCATTTACATGATTGTTGTTGGCATCGAACTGACCCTGTTTGAAAACACAAAACACAAGTAGTCTTCTAGCACTAAGATTATAAACATTACCTCAAAGCTTATACAATGTACCAAATATTTTCAACTCAACAACAAAAAACATATTTGTATGATACTACATGGGTTAAACATACTATTTTTTAATGTACATGGTGATTTAACTGAAATTACTGATAAAAGGTGTTCTCTTTTCATAATAATGTAATGCATCATGTTTTTCCTCTGCCTTTTTATTCTGTGCTTTTCACTTGGTGTGCAGAGAGCGTTTATGCAAGAGAAACCCCATTAATGCTTTGTTTCTCTGGAGCTGCAGGAACATTATTGCCACTGGCGTGTTGGATGCCTTGCGATAAAATGTCTTAAAAACTGCTCCTGGGAAATGAGGTTTTAGTCCTCTATGTGAAACACAATGCAGAGGTAGTGTACAGCCCATTACATTACCACATGTCTGGTTTGCTTGTATGTGGCAGGGCATGTGTTTTGTATTTTGGTAGGGGTGGTGCTGAATCGAGGTCTCCATGGCTTGCTGTCACTCTCCTCTATAAAATATACAAAGAGGATAATTAGCTATGGATAAAATGTGACACGTCTGAGAACATTTCCAGAATAGCTCGAAGGATTAATAACATTTTGTCCCACCAGGGTTAAAGAAGTTGCACACCATCTGCAAAGGCTGAACAGAAACTCTATTAGTGCAACCGTTCTCACCTGTGATACCGGGAACTCCACTGACAACGTTTTTAATTACTGGCGGTAATCTGAAACACAAAGAGCTTTTATTTATTACATGCTAAGTAGATGCTGCATTGGGGTGCTAAAACACACAAGACCCTACCTTTGTTCAACCTCTGAAGATGCTCCCTCTATCCTTGATGACCCAGTAACTACAGCAGTGGGATTCTTTTGAGGAAAATCGGCCTGTCTGGTAGGACCCAGTTTCAGCAGGCTTTGCTTGGGCATGTTTTCAAACAGCTCTAAATCGTCCTGAATGACGTCCACAAGCAGGATGTCCTGCTCATATGCTGTGAACTCATCCAAAATGGCAGCCTGATGGTCATCATCTGCTCCTGCTTTGGGTTTATAGCTTTCTCTGCCTGCTAGTTCCAAAGGGTTTGATTCTTCTGCATCAGAAAGCTGCATGGTGGTATGGTCATCTTCATCGCTGCTGGGAGAAGAGCGGGCTTCAGCCAGATCACCACAGTCTAGGGAAACTTGTTCTGAACTTCTGACTTTATCTTCATAGTCAGAATCACCTAGAGGTTCGTCTTCAGTCTGGTCACTCTCGTCTTCATCGGTATGTGCTTGAAGTTTGACAGCTGTACAGCCTTCGGTTTCTTCTGCATTGTGTTCAAAGAAATCCTCAGAATTGTTCTCACTGCCGTTGACTTGTTCCATGTGATATTTGGGTGATGTTTTGGTTCTGGTGGTATCTTTGTTCACATTCTCTTCGTTAACAGAACCATTTGAGCAATGGCACAAGAGACTTTTCTTCCACCAGCACACCTGTGGCGAGGTAACTGGGGAGAGCACAGGTGGAAGCCTAAACTCACTGGAGTCCATCTCATTAGCAAAGCTGAATGATAATGAAGAATCACTCTTAAAGGAACTTGCATCATATAGTTCCAGTTTGGGTGGACTCCTGTCTGTGAGAAATGTGTCATTCTTGTGTTTTCCACGATGGAGGAAAGATGGGGATCTGAATAAATGATTGGAGTCAGTTGAAGGTACAGAGGATGAAAAACTAGAAGCAGCCAGCTGATCGTCTCCACAGAACAAGAATTTCCTCCCAGTTTGCAGCTCAGTGTCTTTGACTTCAGCTGATAGTCGCAATGGAGGAAGGGGGGAGTGTGAAGTGCCTGAGAGGCTACTTGAAGCACCCTGCGTGGATGGACCTGACAAAGGAGACAGAGAGGTGGCAGTTTCCCAGTCACTCTGGCCGAGTGCTACGGAGGACGGGGTGGATATTGAGCTGTCTGTTTCAGGTCCATTAGCTGGAAAAGGTGAGGTGGACGCCCCATCACCTGGATTTCTCTCCTGTAAACTTGAGATGGAAAATGAAACCGCATCTGACTGAAGACAGGATGGAGATCTTTCAGAGTGCATGGAGCACACCATCATCTTCATGTTTGTTCTGTTCCTGTGTGAGGGAACATTAGTGCATCTATCTGATTTATCTTCTGATAAACCATTCTGCTTCTCCATTCCTGTACCTGGGAGTGTGTCTTTGGACCGTTTTGTAGGTGAACTTGTCTGAATTTGACTTCCTGTCACCGATGGATCAGCAGATCCTGCTGAACCATTTGAGAAAGGCCAGTGCATGTATGTGCGTGCACATGAGTAACTTATTTTCCTCTTGTAGGCCTTCACTCTTTGGCAAGTAAATGTCTCTGGGTGGTTTGTGCCCGCCTCGTCGCTCTCAGAACAAACATTTGAAGATATCAGAGTTTCATTCACTTCTGTGGGATGTCCTTTCTCATCACCAAGATTCTTGATGATCCAGTTTTCTTTCAAATCTGAGCTGCAAGTTCTGCTGCACTCGACACCGTCCACAAGCTTTATTCTTTGGCCTCTGTGAATCTCTGCCTCCATCAGATTGGATCCCTGTTCAGAGATCTCCTCAACCCGCAGGCTTGTGCTACACTCCCTCACTTCAGTCGGTTTACCTGCTAAGAACAGAGAAGAAGCTGCAGCAGAGTCTTCCTCTGTCCAGCCATTGTGCAAACAAGGTGCAGGACTTTGTGTCGTCTGTGAATCCATCTCTTTGTCTAGGTGTTTCTGCTGTTCTGTTGAAATCTGAGACTGACAAAGGCTCTTCTCAACTGAAACACTAGGATGACTTTGGTTATTTTTAACCAAAAAGCATGCCTTTCTTTTATGTTTGTGCTCTAAACAAGTGGGCCAAATCCGAAATCCAGCTTTCAAATCCCGTTTGAAGCAGTGTACAACCTTGGTCTTGAGAACATCTGATAACACATAGCCACAATTATGGCTGCATGTATCAAGTATTCTGGCAACGTCACAAAGCGTTACTTTGGGATACTTGTTCTTCCACACAGCAGTCTCCTCAGTGACTCCGTTTCCTCTCTTGACCTCAGCGGTAGCTAGCTCTGACCCCAGGCTCGAGCTTTTAGGTACTTGCTGAACCAAGTTCTTCTGTTGGGGGTGAAGGCATTTACATTCTCCACATAAAACACAATGAGGGGCTCCAACAGATCTTCTTAAATACCCCTGTGAACCATCAGGTTCACTGGGACTCGTTCTATTAATTCCTGCAATTGGAGATAAAAGCATGTTAAATGGTGCAAACATGAGTGCAGTAAAACACCTGATCAACAAGACATAATTAAACACACACAAATTTGAGAGGAGCTGTTACACTATCAGTACTTTCCCATGGTTCAAGTGTGTAACCAATTACTCTGAACTAGGGTTGGGCGATCAGACAAATCTATTGACTATCTGCGATTGGCTAAGCCCATCGCCGACCGTATTTTGAGCACAATTTATTCGTCCTCTTATAAATTAATTTCTTAATTATTAACAATGTTTGGTTGAAGTCAAAGGACGTAAAAATAAATAATGCTGTTTTTAAATGTTACACACGAACTCCTCCCAGCTGCAAACAAAGTCCGTTTCCTCCTGCTCCGAGTGCAGCTGTGATTTATTTACTCACCCCGTGACAGACAGAAAGAACAGCAGCAGCCTGTCTTCAGAAAATAAATGTATCTAAATAATAACCACAGTGGTGGTGGGGAGGGAAGCGATCAGAGACTGGCTTTTTTCCAGTTTAACCGTGTTCACGGCTCGGTGTTACACTACCAGTGCTAGGAATATTCAGCGAATCATAACACCGGCCCAGTGTTCATCTGTATCACAGATTCAGCTAAGTATGAAACAACAAATAAAAAATGAAACTAAAACAAAAATACGAATAAAAAACACCTTCAGTAAACATGTCGCTTCCATGAAATAAATCTCCGCCACGGTTTGAAGTCTTTTTGAGCGATTTGGTGGCGGAGCAGCAGCTGCTAGCTGTGTTAGCTTAGTTGGCACACTCAGCAGAAGGGTAAACACTAGATGTTGGAGCTCTTTGCTGCCACTATACATCTGTTTAAAGCCAAAGTAACTCCAAATGGTCGACGTTTTGTTTTTGGTAACCATTTCCTCAATTTTGGAACTTTTTGAGTTCTAACTAGGGATGCACCGATCCACATTTTTTCACTTCCAATCCGAACCCGATACCTGAATTTGGATATCTGCAGATACCGATACTATTACTATTGATTTCAGCAACAGTTTTAAGTAGAAATGCACCAATTCTAACTCCTAGGGCCAATACAGATGACTGATTTTTTTTCAGCTGTGACCTGCTGATACAGATTTTATAGATTCTTATATTAAAACTACAACAACCAGAACGCTTTATATCATTTAAAAATCTGATTAATTTGAAAATGATGATTATGGAAGTTAAAACTTTCTCATGACATCACTGCATGAATTAGTGCTTAGCGATGGTTAATTCACAAATTAACTCAACTCTAGCAACACGTTAACGCATTCTGAACACAACAACATGAGCACCACTGTGTCTCGAGCTAATTTCCAGTCCTTCAAAAATAAAAGCATTCCTGACATAAAATAATGCCATGACATTACAGACCCAATGCCGGTTCTGTCTGTGATGCAAAATTTTGGTAAATTAATTTTTTCTTTTATTAACATTTATTTAACCAGGAAAGTCCCATTGAGATTCAGAATCTCTTTTACAATGGAGTCCTGGACCCTGTACCCTATAGGGCATGTTGTGAAAACTAGAAACAAAAGAAATGTGAAGAATTGATCAAGTTGGAGGTGAACAATTCCGATGGAATTGGTTTGTTGGAACCGGTTCTAAATTCCCACCCCTTTTTTATGTTGCAAACATTTGCACTGTCTTGTATTTGAATATATTCTTTTAGACAGAATACAAGAATACATAATAACTGATAATCACTTTGGATTTAAAAGTAAACAGCATGGATCTGAGCATGTATGCTTTAAAGGAAATGGTAAGTAAATATAAAAAGCTGAATACAACCATTTTAATGCGCTTCTTGAATGCATCTTAAGCTTTTGATAGAGTAAATCATCCATAATTACTCTTAAATTGCTAAAGAGAGAAGTTTCTTCATATTTGATTAGAATTTGACATTACTGCAGGTTAGATGGAGACACACTGATGGATACTGTGGGATTCTGTCGCCCTCTTTATTAAATCTATCTGGATGATCTTTCGATGAAACTCAGGAATTGCAGGAGCAGTTGTTTGGTGGGAGACTCTTGTGACTTGATGTCTGCTGATGACCTGGTTATTCTGTCCCCTTAAAGTGCTGGCTTGCAGCAACTGCTTACAGTTTGTGCATGATACGGAGTCCAGTATAATATTCTTTTCAATCCCAAAAAAGGTTTGTTATAATTGCTGCAACTAAGGAGGATCAGAAGGCAGAATTTCCATCCTTTGATCTAGTAGATGTGGTGCGCAAAGTGAAATATTTTAGCCACGTGAGGAGGAATGATCTCTGCGATAATGACGATGTGCTGCAACAGTGCTTTAATTTATATATGCATGCTAATATGATGGGACATACATTTTCCATGTGCCCATATGACAGGGCTGTACAGTGCGACATATATGTCGCACGTGCGATGGAAAAAACAGTCTGTGCTATAAACTATTTTTAGACGTAGCACTTGTGCGATCAGGGTTGATGTAATTGATTGTGGCGCACCCCCACACCTTCAGAATTAACTTAAAAGTATCTACTTTAAAACAATGTCAGGTGGCCTCAGCGGGTCTCCAACCTAGCGCTAGAACGCACGCACCAGCCCAGAGCATCTTGCCTGCCAGCGCAACGCGCTGCGCTGACTCGCCCACGTCCTCCGTCTTCATTTTGGTCATCCGACCAGAGCCATTCTGCATTTTGACCCGAGGGACGCAGCCTGGAGACGACCACGATGTAAACCCCGCACCCGATGGTTCGATGTTGTTGTGAGCGACCTCCAACAATCCGGAGTCGCCGTGGCGCAGCTGGCACAAGACCGCCAGAACTGGAAGCAATTGGTTCACTTAATAGGCTCAACGCACTGGTGTGGGACGATACCCGACCTATCGCAGCAGCCGTGATGATGATGATGATGAAACAATGTAAAGCATATTAAATATATATAGCCTATATTTGCGCACTTGTATGGATTAAAGTTCTGCGTCATGTCGACTGGCAACTTTAGCGACGGAGTTCCATCAGTTCTAGCTGTTCGGAAAAAAACTTTTTGTGACTCAGAAAGTCTCCCTGTGCTTTAATCACAGACAGAGGAACTAAAAAATCTGAATGGGTCACACTGATGTCTGTTAACAAGTCCACGGTCCGAGTCAGGGGGAGACGAGGCTTCACACCGGAGTCTGACCCCGCTAAACGCAGCTCAGCCCCAGGGGCGTATCTAGAACTTTTTTCTTGGGGGGTCCAGGCAGGGGCAAAGTCTGAAGAAGGGTGGCTCACTAAAAGGTCATTATACATGTATTTAAATGCTCTGCAGTCTTGGACAGCAATGGACAGCAGACCTAAGTTTTAATAACTTATTTATTTACTGAAGTAAAACGTATGGATCTGTTTAGTAGAACTATGCAGCAGATTCAGAATCAGTAGGAGACAAATGAACATTTTAAACACCAAGGTCTCACTGTACACCATCAAAAACAGTCTGCCTGTTTATGTGCAAAATTACTATAAAGTAAAATTATAACAGTTTCTGCATATTAATAAATCAAAGATTATCACAGCTGAAAACATTTGTTTTTGTGGTTTTTAGCAGTGTTCCACAAAACTGTATGAACAAACTGATTGACAGCTCTGGTGGGCGTGGCCAGGCAGGGTGGCCAATCCGATTTCAAGGGTGGCCAGTGACAACCCCCTGTGGCCGCGCCCCTGCTAGAACTGTATTGAAGCACCAAAAATGATCAAATCAGAGAATTCAACAACCACACATAACTATACCGGTATATGCATACAAACTATAATATTGTACTTGGCTGTTTCTAAAACTCATACAGTACACACTACAGTAAACACTATTTGCACACATTTCTCAACACACTCACACTTTGAACACATCTACACTAATTTGAATGAATAAATGTTCTTTTTTAAATTACTCTGACATATAAACATGTTTGAAGATGTTTCTTGTTTTTGTGTTTTCACTATAAGCACTTTGCCAGTGTGTTAAAAATTATAAATACTAATTTTGGCTATTAGCTGAATTTTTATGCTGGTGCTACAACTTTTTGTTCTGTGCTACAAAATCTGCAACCTTTGTAGCACCGGTGCTATGAGCTAAAAGAGTTAACGTACAGCCCTGTATGATGCTAAAGTTGCTTTATTTAGAGCCTGCTGTACTTCAGCTCCTCTTTGGTGTGATTACAAAAAATCCAGAATTTAAAAATTTAGCTGGCCAATCAAGATGCATTTAGAATTTTGTTTAGACTGCCAAGACAAACGAGTGCTTTCATGCTTTGATGATAAATTAAATGTACAAATTAATGTTTTATTTGACAGATTCTAAAAATTTACTTATAACGGCTTTGACTGGAACGAAACTTAGTGACACAAGATTTATGTCAACACTGGATGAAAAGCATTACTGTGTTAATATTTGACTTTTCTTTATGAATTGCAATGCGTACATTTGATTTTTCTTTGGTTTTAGTTATTAGTCTGTGTCTGCGGTAAAAATAAATATCCTAAATGACAGTATCCTAAATGAAAATATCCCACTTTGAGATAAATGGTATTAACTTGGAAATATTGAGGATTACAGGCTGACTATATGTTACAACTGTCTGCCATACTTGAGCATGGCTACCGCTACTAAAAGTTAGCTAGAAGGTGTTTTATGAAATGTTCCATAATTTTATGACTTTTTAACTTTGGGCATTAAATATAAACAACTCAACGATTACATTTTCTAAATATATATATATATATATATATATATATTACCTTGTCAAAGACGTACTTCCGTTTAGCTTAGTAACTAGCTAAAAAGTCCGTACGGTTAACTACTTCTACGAACTACAAAAAAAAAAAAAAAGATGTAGTAATTGAGTATATTTTGGTAGGAGGGGTAGTCGTTAACTCAAAGTGAACCTCACACCGATGGAGCACCTTACTTGAGGCTGGTCTTGGTAGTGACGATGTTCCAGCAGCGGAGCGGGGAGAAGCGCACGCCGACCTCCGTGACCTGTGTCCACCTCCTCGTGCAGCTCTAAAACTAGCTCTCCCTGCTCCAAGACGCCTATCTGCGGATCGTGCGGCCAGGTGTGCCTTTCTGTACAGTTTCATGGGACTGGAGATTTTAATGGTTCTGACCTCGCTGCGGACCCCAGTGCTTTTCAAACAGTCTGAATCAGAGCAACACCTAAAGCTGAACCTGAAACTCATTCGTTGGCGCTCCAACCTGAGCTTTCTTCTAGTGTTTGGCTTGCTCTGTTGATACTTGCCTCTAGTGTTCGGCCCGCGTTTACACTCCATATCTTCCCTCGTGCATGCATGAAGACTGTTTTTCTTAGCTTTCTTCGTAACTACACAATTCTTCAACCCTCCGCCAGGTTCGCTGCTCGGCGTTTCCGTCGCATCTTTCGGCCTCTTTTCACTTATTAATAAAGTTTTACAGTCATTGCTGCTGCAGGGAGCCGAGACAGTTTCTTCTTCTGACAAGACCCCCAAAACACTATGTCCGTGTTTTTCAGTAGAGTCTGTTGCAATTGTCTTACAGGGTCTTCGCCTCGGCGGAGCTACTTTTGGTCCAACGTCTTTTAACGCAACTCGGTTGAGTTTTATCCTGCTATTAGACGGAAACATGGCAACACTTAAAAGAAGGACTATCAAACATTGGGAAAAACCTTTTTTTTAGCTCTAAAAAGTAATTAAGATAATATTTAAGAAGCAATTTGCTGTTGCGACGAGGAAACTGCGCCTACGTGGCTGGGCCAGGTTCTCCCGTCCTCTCGTTTAATTGGTCGATACGTAAGGTGTGCTGACCTGAAGCACTGCGCATGCGTAACGACCCCCAGAGGCATGGGTAATGTATTTCCAAACTACTTCCCTCCATGAAGAGTAACCAGTTCACGATTTCTACTTGTTCAAAAATGAAGAGTGTGAAATTTGAATATATAAAGACTCCAAGAGATTTATGAGATTCTATTTTTAAAAATATAATGTGACTGTTGAGTTGTTAGTGTGGATTATTTGGTCATTAGAAATGTTTACAACTTTCAATATCTATTTTCTAACCAAACAAATCTGGAAATTTGACTGATATATGAATGATTTGTTTGGTCTTTGGAAAGTAAAAAAAAAGAAACTATAAATACAAGGTTTAAAATATTTTTATTAAAGTTTTTTGAAAAGTACAGTTGGAACCATTTACTTTTTCACTATTATAAAAAATATATATTTTTGCTTTTTCTGAATATTTTACAGTAGAAATGAAAATTAAATACATTTATATATCAAAAACCTCTTTAATTTTCAAGTGTTTGAAAGCACATGTCAACAGTTTAAAGTATAACAAAAGGCTGAAGGTTCAGAGACGTGAGCAGTGGAGGTGAGACCCTGGTGTTGGGAAGTAGCCGGTCCGTGGACTGTGGCGGCCTGATTCACAACACCAGCTGTCCCGCCCCACCAGGTCTGCAGATGGCGCTCTGATGGTGAAACTATTTCTTTCTTCCTCATCAAGGAAGCAGGCGAGTGGTTCCACCTCACTGCATCCTCTCCAGGGGTGTAGAGTCAGCTCTGCCTCTTCATCGCCCTCCAATCGGTGCCACATCTGTGGCAGCTGTGCAAAAAGAACATGCAAATCAGAACGTGAGGAGCCTGTTCGAGGTGAGCAGAGCAACAGACATGAAGGAACTTTTTCCTGCTTCCTCTTGTGGGATTTTCATTGACAATGCAGACATGAGCAATTCTGGGAGTTCATGCTCCACCTCTCTACACCTGCCAGGCATTAGACCACCCACAACCCCCTGCTCCAGCTCTGGTGCTTCTGCTCTCTACAGTTAGTCAAAAAAACAGCCTTTATGCAAATTTTATAATCACACCAGGGCAATGAGGAATGTGGACGTACAGTGAAGAGGGATATAAGCTTTTACTTAGCATATGAAATGAGTTGGGATTAGAACGAGATAAAGAGCATAGTGAAGAGCAGAGGGAGCGGTCACTCATAATTTTGCTTCTGTGAAGCTCTTTAAATCTTTCTGACTGCTCTCACAGGCACTGGAACGGCACACTGGGCTCAACTGGGAGATAAAAGAACAGAGGCAGCTTTACCAATTACTGTGCACTTCAGATTGAAATGTAGAAATATCAGCATGATGAAAAAAAAAGGTATTCATGGAAGAGGGCGAATCACCTATCACTTTAATGAGCCCATTAGTGGAGCTGATTCACATAAATCATTAAATGTTTTCACTTTAAGCTGATAATAATTCAGCTAAATGCTGTCCGTCTATTAACTGTTTAGTCAATGACGTGTCAGAGAATTTTTAATTCACAAATTCATTTTAATTTTAACTGTTTGGAGTTTAACTTTAAATCATTAATGTTCATCAGGTTTCTCACATCCTGATTTGAGGTTAAAGGCTTAGAATCTGTGTAATTCCTCAAAACTATCAAAATAATCACGTTGGTTTAGTTTGTTTTCGACGTGCTGGAGGTGGTGATGTCCGCAGAGAAATAATTTTCTTATAGAAGCAGTATGTGAATCGTTTTAGACATCATACACTGGCCCCTTCTGCAGATTATTCAAGCATAAACAAACTACTGGTAAAACGTCCTCTACCGCTCAGCAAGCTTTAGCTGTGTTTTCACTCAGGTTTTCCCCTAAGATGCATCGTTTTAGTGTCCGTGCATCGATGCTCATTTCATGTAAATGGATTTAAAACGCGTGCCGCGTGTTTCGCACTGAAACGAGACACACATCAGCATCTTCCATCCATGGTAATTAAAACTATCTCAGTTAAATGTGGTTTATTTAATTGGCAACAGGAGAAAGGCACATTTGTAAAGGAGTTTTACGTTGAAGTTAAAACAAATATGGTGTTCCTCGTTTGTGAAACCACACCAAAGCCCTTAAAATGAGACAGAAAAGACGAGCCTCTAAATTGGCTTTAAATCCATGTGTCTTTGTCTTTCACTGGACTGGTGTGAAGCTGACAGGGAACAGGAGCAGCAGCTGAATTCCTTTAAATAGCCCTGCCTGCCTCATCATATGGTTGCTATGGCAGCCAGCCCCTCGTTTCGAGATAACGTCCACATGCTCGGAGAGACCCCCTCCACCTGAGAGCTATAGATCTACGAGAGAAAAAAACAAGGTTTACAGAGAAGCAGCCACTTAACGGCACATATATATTCAGCACATGAACGTCTATTTAAACTGTGTGAGAAAATTAGTATCTGAGGAATATGTTAGTGTATGATCAATCTGCTGTCTGCGATTTAAAAAGCAGTGTTGAATAAAAAAAATACTTTTTTTTATAAATGAACAGAAGGAAAATGGAAGATGCTGAGTGGAGGAGGAATGTGATGGAAAACCGTAGATCAAAAGTGAAGCAGATGAGCAAACAGCTGGTTCCAGAAATGGGGTGATACTTGAAGAACTGAAGGGAATAAAAGAGGGTGAATGATGTGAGACGTTTTAGAAAATATAAGAACTGAAAAAAAGCTTCAGATAGGAGTGTAATCGTTGATGCCACCTTTTTAGTGACAGCTCTTTCTTTTCCTAATAGCGTATTCATTTTATCCACCTCTTTCCCATCTCATCCTGTCATTCCTGCCATTCCCAACCCCCATCCTTTGTCTGGCATCCAGCTCCTCTCTTCGCTTTTTCTCCGAGCTCTCGATTGGCCATAACTTTAGCAGAGGGTCAAACAGGACAAAACCTCTGCAGGATTACAGGCAGCCCTGTGAGGAACTACGAAGATGAACCTCTCAAGCTGACTTTGTCCTGAATTTCTCCCCTAAGTGCTCTTAGTGTGAAGCTCAAAGACGTGAAATCTGTTACACGGAGAAGGAAGGTGGAGGAATATTTTCGTAGTATTAGCGAGCTGTTTAACGCTGCCTGGAACAGAATCGAGATCAATTTAACATTACAGAACAAAAAAATTAATAATTTAACCTGTGTGGAGAGAATAAAGCTCAAACGATAAGAAAACATTCAAATCAATTAACAAATTATGCACATTTTTCATGAAAAACTCCAAATCATTTATTTTAAACAATGCATTTATTTTGTCCCACCACATTTACCGAGTTGAATGTTCAAAAATTAAGCTAAAAACATGAGCAGTGTGTTAAACCTCATTATACATCCTGTTTGATGAGATACGTGGCCTTAAATCCAAACAACGAGTTAGACGCATCGAGAGATAGACCGACATTTTAGTCCAGGTATCCATTAAATTTAATATTTTTGGAAAAGCAATAAACTATAGTTGTAAATATATGTTATATTTATATTACTGCAACTATCTAACCATTTGCAGCTGTTTCGTTGTTGAAACATTTCCAGAAGCAACGCGGGTCTGGAGGAGAGGAGAAGTCGAGCAGAAGTCGATAAAGAGGGCACCGTCAGTTTCCTCTTAAAACACAGAGGCACGCTGATTGCATTTGAGTGAGATGGGCGCGTCTCAGCATCTCCTAATGCGTCTGTAAATTGAGTTGGAAAATGACGACGTCTGTTGTCTGCACTTGGGATTCAAGCCAGGAAGGCAAAAAGCTTTGCTGTGGAGAACTTCCTGGCCCCTCCGTTTCCACTCCAGTCAAAGAGTAACCTCTGTAAAACTCAGAGATCTGAGGTTTTTTTTGTATATGATGCATCTAATTTTCCTTCTTAGCCTTTCTCTGAATCAGATAATAAATGAAAGCAGTCCTCTGATTGATGTTGTTTTATTCAGGTCTAAATATTATCTCTCTGGATGGCTGTGAGGTGTTATTGAGTGCATAAATAGAAGCTGCTCTGTCCATTATTAAGGAGATGCAGTGGTCAGGTCTGAGAGCAGCAGAGATAAAGATGCTGGCTGAGCATTTGCCAAGCATCCATTTCCTCTTTACACAGGTCTAAAAGGCCCTCTGCCAAACGCTGGTACACACCCAGACGAGGAGCGATGTCCTCACGTTTCCCCTTTACGCAGAAGTGCACATCCATTTCATTCCAATTAAATGGTTAAGAAAACAAGATTAGACCTTTACCCTGACATTTCTGACTGTACGGCTTTTATAGTCTGAGTTTTAAACTCCAGTAGGTGCAGGGTGGGTTGGTTCAACTTTAATCAATATCATTTGACATCATGTCGTAGATCTACACATTTTTCTCAATAATACATTTTATTCTTAAGTAGAAAGTCATTTTTAAAGACTTTAGTCCATCTTTTTCTTAACTTGACTTTTGATATGTAGTTTCTGCCTCTCTTTTATTTTTATAAATGATTTAAAAACATCCGCTTGAGCCACAGATTGTTGTATTTACAGGCGTTACGGTAACGACTCCGGTATACTTGAACAGAATTTTCTACACGATCTTTAAATCCTCCAGCGCTGAGGCATCTCAGTCACACTTTAAAGCTCTCATCCACGGACACGCCCTGCTAGCGGTTCTGTTGCAGAGGAACGTGCAGCGCTGTATCCTCTGAACGACGTGACCGCTCCGTAGCTCGATGGATTTCTGGGTGTAGGCTCGACCCTTGACTGTCACATTCACACACACATGAACACACACGCTCCACGCCCACACATCAGAGATAAGGCCTTAGCGCTGGTAGTCTTTTCATTTTGCTTCGTCTCTTTATGGTGTTTCCCTCATGAACTGCAGAAAATGTAACCGCTTGCAGTATTTGAATTATTAGTAAAGTGGAGCAGCTTTAACTTAATCCAGTGGCGCTCATAATCTGGGCAGAAGCGTGTGTAAACTAAGGGTTAAAAAAAAGTAGGTATGGAAATGAAGGGCTGCTGCTTATCTTTGTGTGAAAATGTCAGTATTTTTAAGATACCCACCTCTAAAGCGGCTTTCTTAAATGAGTCATAAAAAACTGGATATGGAATAATGTGCTTAGTGTTGGAGGAGTAGTCGTGCTCTTTGTGTCAAAACACGAGAAATTCTGAGCAAAAATCAACAAACAAAACATCTGCCACTCAAAACCCCTCTCGTTTGCTCCTCCACTCCTTCCTTCTCTTTTGTTATGATGCCTTTTGATTGTTTGGCCTTTAGTTTGAGTGCAGAAATGTAAATTTACAAGTTCCTGCCAGATGCTTGCAGATGGTTCTGGCATCGACTCGTGCCAAAGGAGCACTAACCCTGATGACTCCTGCAGGTTGCCAGGACGGCCTTGCTCGCTGGCTGGGTGGAGTGGTATCAGGGTAGCTGGCGTGGCGGGCGGTTGGGTGCTGGGCTGGTGAGGCAGAGAGCTGTAAAGAAACAACAAGGTCAGCTGTTTGACAGAACACGTTCAGAAACCTTAATGCCCGTCTGTAAAAATGCTGCCATTCTGACGACAGCAATCGTGAAAGCTACCTCCGCCATCTAAAGCTGAGCTTTGGTTCTGCAGCCAACACTTATTTGACAGGCTGCGCATCACGTTATCGGCAACAAGGCAGGTTGACATAATGCCTCCTACAGCCTAGGTATGCTGAGGAGGGTAATTACAGTCAGGATTAGCTGACATCTCCGGAAGCAGACTTCCATGAAACAAAGCAATCACTTTGAAAAAAAGAAAATGCAGAATCAGATTTACCAAAAGCACACTGGCAGGACACACAACAGGCACACAAACCGGCTGATTATGTACACAGACATGCACAGCCATACGTGCACACGCCTCAGACCTACACGCTCTCGTCGGCCATCACAGACTGCATGCCGGCTCGGCAGCCATTTTGCAAGACTGCTCTGAATTGTTCAATTAGGATAATTGTTGCTTACGACACCGTTATTCGACATTTCACGTTACACAATGCAAATCATACCATTTTAGAGACCATGGAATTGAATTTGCACCAGGACATTTAATAACTATCAGAGTTGCACTCGGTTGTGTCTCCAGGCCCCACCGTGTGAACCAGGACATGTATGACGGCAGGTGCAGCCGTGTGTGAACTCCCCACACGTGTGTGGACGCTGCACGGCTCTTTGTAATGTATGTGGTGGTGGTGATGGTGCTGACGGCTCGTCTGCGCTCAGACATGGAGGAGGGGGTGAGGGAGTGCAGCTCAGAGGAAAGAGAGGAAATGGAAACAAAATCACTTGAAATAAGAGACTGAAAAAGGGAGGGAGAGAAGCAAAGCACAATGAAAAAAATGTACAGCTTGTTCCTGCCGCCACCGTTTCTGCTCTCACACACTATGGAAAATAAAAGAATATTGATTACCCCCATCTTGTAGCCCATAAAATAATAGAAGCTAAATGACAGCACACAGCTGTCACACATCCCTCTCGTTTATTTTAGAGAATATTTCATCTAAAGAACAAGTACCGGTGACTTGTGTGCATACGTGTCAGGAGCCTGAGCTCAGATCTCCACCCATGTAGACCTCTGCTTCCCTCCTGTCGCACACACACACACACACACACACACACACACACGCACGCACGCACGCACGCACGCACGCACGCACGCACACACACACACACACACACACACACACACACACATACACACACACACACACGCACACACAAATCTGAAAATAACAGATTTAATGGTTCTTAGATAATAATACTGTAGAAAAAGTAACCTTTAAATGTAATTTAAGATGTGATTACACATCCTAAAATGCTATTTTAACATCCTAACATACTAAAGTGGATCTCTTTCTACACAGATCTGCTATCACATGGGCAGGACTTAACAAAGGCCACCTAAGGATAAGAACACAAGTACTCCAGTAGCTGACACAAAGAGCGGATTGATAATTTAGGGTCATACGGACGGGGTCGAACCATTCCAGAGCCCTGAGAGACGGAGCCTGAACTCAATGAGTCAGGGAGGGAAGATGAGCGGCGGTGAGATGGGACGGGTTCAGTGAGGCCGTCAAT
>SSNR01000511.1:97198-130295 GCA_006937965.1 Callopanchax toddi | reverse complement strand
GCTTTGGGTAATGACCGAAAGAACGAGATCGCGGATACAAGCGGCCGAAATGAGTTTTCTCCGCAGGGTGGCCGGGCTCAGCCTTAGGGATAGGGTGAGGAGCTCGGACATTCGGGAGAGACTCGGAGTAGAACCGCTGCTCCTCCATGTCGAAAGGAGCCAGTTGAGGTGGTTTGGGCATATTGTTAGGATGCCCCCTGGACGCCTCCCCAGGGAGGTGTTTCAGGCATGTCCTGCCGGCAGGAGGCCCCCGGGTCGACCCAGGACACGCTGGAGAAAATATATCTCTGGTTTGGCCCTGGAGCGCCTTGGGATCCTGCCGGAGGAGCTGGTAGAAGTGGCTGGGGAGAAGACTGTCTGGAACTCCCTAATTCGGATGCTGCCCCCGCGACCCGGACCCGGATAAGCGGAAGAAGACGAGACTCATTTAATGTCTAATGTTATTTATAAGAGTTAAAAGAGGACTTGTATAAAGTCATTTTAAACACTTACAGCAGTTTATTATTCTGTTTTATCTGGATGCTTTACAATGAGTTTGATCCATTTTGGTCAAATCTTTAAAATAAAGTTACTCATAATTTCACATGATATTCTATTGATATTAGGTTCTTGTGCAATCTGTTAGTACTGAGAGTACAGACGTGACACTCAGCTGCTGCCACATCATAGTGTAGCTCAGCGTCTGTCAAACTGACCGACTGTAGCCTTTTTCTGTTTGCTAATGACGATAAGCTGTGGTGGCCATCTTGAACTGTGTTGACTCAGAGGTTAATCAGTTGTAAAATGTCTATTATATATTTTATGATGCTATATTGTGTTATTTTTTCTTTTGAATTTTTAACTGCTAGACAAAAACAAAAATTATGAAAAAACAATAATGTTCTATACAGGAAAATTACCCGTTTTATAGTTTAGGACTATCCAGCTATATCAGCTGATCCTATATTTACTGGAACCACTTAGAGATAAATAAAAGGCCTTTAATTGTACCTTGTTGCTTTATTATAAAACATCAAAATGCTTCAAGTGGGTTTTTTTGTTTATGATAAATAATCGGCAATAATGGGCCTAAGGCTTCTACTAAAAAATTTTTCTGGTTTTTCTCTTAGCTTCCTGAATGATACTACTAGTATAATTTCATGTTTTAAAATTGAGTAAATTTAAAAAATGTTCAAAACTACCTTCTGTTTTAAAACAATTTGTTGCAAAAGTAAAATAAAATCAAATCTAAATATGTTTAATAAAGCTAAATTAAATGAAAATGTTAACTTGTCATTTACATCAGCAAATAGAAAGCAAAATAACAAACTTAAGAATAAAACTGATTTTAAACATGTTCCTGATGAAAATTCTAACTGTTTTTAGCTCATTTTGGTGCTGAAATTATGGATAGCAAACTACTTGTATTATTAGTGTCATTCTGCAGAAACACTTTGCATTTATTGCAACAATCCAGATAAGAAAACTATTAAGCTAAGCTATTCTTTCCTGTTGACCTAAATATACGCGTTGCTCAGGTTCTTGTTATTTTGGTTCAAACTTACAAGGAGGCACTTGTGGCTGCAGAGCCATAGGTTGCAAACCCCTGGACTAGTGGTTCTGAGACATTGCTAAAACACACACAAACACACACACACACACACACGCACCTTATAGTCCACCTTTCACCCTTTGGTAGCATGATATTGGTCCTCAATCACCTGTTTTTAATCCTCACAACTTTAACCTGAAGAAATATTTTGGGCTGTAATGAACATTTAAATGTTTAACACTAAAGACTTCACGTCTGCACACTCGTGTGACGTTCATCTTATTTTACCTTCGTTACTCTCCTGTCACACTCCTCCCAGTCTCATGCTCCGTCCTCCCTGCTTTGCCTCCATCCCTCAGGACTTTCACATCCCGAGGTGGATCAAACGTCAGCAAATCAGTATCATCTATTCATGCACTTGTACGATCATACGTGGTCATGTGAATGTGCACACTCACGGTCGGATACGGAAGCAGCTGCTGTAA
Organism: Callopanchax toddi; assembly: GCA_006937965.1. Classification (NCBI taxonomy): domain Eukaryota; kingdom Metazoa; phylum Chordata; class Actinopteri; order Cyprinodontiformes; family Nothobranchiidae; genus Callopanchax; species Callopanchax toddi. Next base: position 128,279 of record SSNR01000511.1, on the reverse strand, counting down.
AAACTCCCACTAAATATCGCACGTAAACTCAAAACAAATAGTTTTTTTATATGACCAGATTTAAAAAGCTGATTGGGGATAACTCAGTGTGTTCAGAAATCAGTCGTATTAATCATCAAAAATACTCATCCTAATTTGAGCTCAGATCAGTCAAACGCGGCAACACCTGTGGGAAAATCAGGATGGATCACTGGGAAAGAGGCGGAGGAGGAAACTAGTGGAGAAAGCGAGACAGTGAGCCTGGCCATTATAAATCATGTCTGCTGTAGGCGCCGACCACGTATCCTAGCAACCACACAGACCCTCCGCCTCTCCTCCATCCCCTTTCCATCTTCCACTAACAGCCTGGGCACTCTTATTACCCATACTGCACTGGGCTCTGCCCTAAAAACTCCTGACAGAGTTTGGTTTGAGCTTACAGCTCGATGACTGTGCAAAGCAGGGTTAGTACTGAGCAAACCGAGCAGCAGCTGACCCCAGAACAGTGTGATATGAACATACTGCATTCACTAATCTGCTTCTAACACTCACACACACACACACAGATAGGAAATACAAGCAGGTCGACTCTCTCTGCTTTTCCGTGATCTTACTTATTGAACACTAATCCATGAAAACAAACATGGATGTTTCTCAGTCATTATTATTGCTAAAACATCCAAACTCAGCTCTGATCAACCACAAGTTAGTCCTGCTAACATTTTATACACAGTTAAAAAAATACATTTCCTGAACATGACAGTCAGCTGAATCTGAATATATCAGGAATAAGAACTTGTATTATTAGATTTCTATTTTTTACTGATAATATTTCAGTGTTTTCCGACTCAGTCCGTCCAGTCGCTGATGCAGATGCCAATATATGCACATATATTTCCACCTAATTGTAGAGAACATCAAGTCCCTCCCGTGGAGGAATTTACATTTTATCATGCCTACTCTTATCGTGACTGCCCACTGGCAGATGCACACATAAATACAATGCAGATACACATTTACTGGGTTAAATAAGAAAAATAGTGTCAAACCAGTAAAACAACTCAGATTATTTCAGGTGAAAATGTGACATTGAGTCAACCCAGATAATAGCCAGGACCAAGGTGAAAATCATCTATAACCTAGGCAACTGATCCACAGAAAGAGACAGCGTAAAGATAAATGTTTTCTTTCTTTAAATAAAAGTCTAAATCTGTGAGCCATCTGATTTAAAGACCTTACAAAACCTCAGACTTTAGGTTCATCCATGTGATGATGTAACATGTAGCACTACGCCCCCTCCCCACTGAACGCCAGGGTCACGACTGCAAGCATTAGTCAGCATCATCTCCTCTGACTGTCAGGGTTCAATCTGGACTAACGCCGACATTTCATTCTAAAGTCTTTAGAACTTGACATCGATCACATGCCAATCTCATCTGACATCCCACGCATTAAAGCAAATAGGACAGGAACGAGATGAAAACCCGACACGTCTCAAATTCTCTTCAGGTATGATTCTATGACCACTACAAAGCAGCCTGTTGTTTGCACAAAAAGGTTTCTCACACATAAACAGATTAACAGCATAATGGCTTTTTTCCCAGTAATATTAGTATTATTGCATAATGTTTTGGCCTGTGTGCGCATATGTGTTCGTTGTCTGTAGCTTTAGCAAAATATCTCATGAACGACTGGAGAGATTTTACTGAAACTCTCAGGTTTTCTTCAGATGGACATCTACAACAGGAGCCAACATAATTCAAGATGGCCGCCACAGCTTAGCAAACAGTAAAACAGCCTGAACTCAGTCAATTTTACAAATCCTGAGCTAAAATATGATATTGTTGTAGCTGAGTCATTCACAACAAGAGCTAAACTAGATTATTCTCTAGATTTGACCAAAATGGCTATAACTCTCATTTCTGTACAATAGATGACCAAAATATTCTTAAATTCTAGCATGAAAGGTGGACAGCAATATGTACTCAATCAAGTAATGCTAGACCTTTAATCAGAATTTTTCTTTTACATTTATTATTATTACATGTATTTGCCCTAAAGATTTCTTGTTTTTGCTGACTTGTCACTTTCAGATCAGCAAGCGTATTTCAGTATCAGACAAAGATAACCTGAGTAAATATAAAATGCAGTTTTAAAATGATTATTTTATTGTTTAAGGAAAAAATTCAATCCAAATCAACCTGGTCCTGTGTGAAAAGTTTATTTCTCCATAAATGTAATAACTGGCTGTAACTCCTGCACTCAACAACTACAATCCAGTGTTTGTGATAACTACTGGGTCTCTCACGTCTCTGTGGAGGAATTTAGTCCCACTCTCCTTTACAGAATTGTTTGATGGGTCAGCATGTGAATGACCAGCTGATGTAAAGTACTCTGTAATCTATGACTTAGAAAAGCACCCTACAAATGTGAGACATTTACACAAATTGCTGAATCATGACTCTGACTTTAACCAAGAGAGGCAGTGCTTTAGATGATGCTTTGAGTTCTTTTGTTCAACGATGTGTTGCTTTTGGAGATCTTTTAGCCTCCTTCATGCTGTCAGACATGTTATATTGTAGTGAATTCTTAATTCTACAGGTCTGGTTGTAATCAGGTCTGGGTGTGACTGGTGGAACTGAACTCAGCTTTCAAAATAATGTGAACAATCACAATTAATTCATGATTTAACAAGGGGGCAATAACATTTTCACATAGAGCCAGGTTGGTTTAGATAGCTTGATATCCAAAAGCATTACTTTTATGCCTGCTTTAAATAGAAAAAAGGAAACAAAAGTCTTGCTGAAACTGCATTTTATTTACGTGAAAATCTCCATAAAGAGCTCAGAATAAAGACTAAAAGTGGACAGTAATCTACCGTTTCTGTTGTTCTACAGATTCCTGCATGAAGCTGCTCTACAGGGTGCACACAGCCTGAGCTAACGGTTGACTACAGGACATAACTATCCAGACATCTGGTCATTTAGACCACACCGTAATGGCTTCACTTGTTTGGTGAAATGTCCTTCTGATAGTCTCAGGACTGATAAGACTGAACAGATTATTTGAAGTCAATTAGCTGCCTGATTTTCATCCCTGGATGATGCGTATACCCTCCAGCTAGCACGTCTCGCTTTCAGCTGTGAAAAACAATAAGCAGGTTGGCTTCATCCTGCAGATTTGTGCTGTCTCTTCACTAAAAGCTTCACTCAGTTACTGGTCTCCAGACAGCTACATACCACCGCTGCTCGTCCATGGGCTTGGCTAAAGCCTCGCTGTCTGCTGAAAATTTTTGAGCACTCAGCAGAGGGATCGGACAGCGAGAAGTGGAAGGAAAGGAAATGAAGCACTCAGAAACCACTCAGTCAAGCCATATTCTGAGAGCCACTAGAAGTGGGTGGTGTGAGAGGAAAATTGTGTTTGACGAATGAAGCAAAGAGTAGCAGGAGTGTCTGAATGTGGATGGAGCACAGCTACGCCACCTTGTGGATCAGAGCTGACAGGGAAAATAGGCTATCCCTTAATAGAGAAGAAGAGACTGTTATTTTATGGATTTTTTTTTCTGATTAGGTGTCAGAAAATGTTAAATACAGGGGCTTGGCTCATGCTGATGGAATAAAAATACAAGTAAAACTGGTTTCTGTCTTGCATAATTAACCTCTATCAACCACAGTATTAAAACCACCAGCATTTTGCTAAGGGGACCTTATAATACTAACACTCATTCAGCTTATCTGCTGCAAAACATATCTGCTGTTAAATCTGGCTGGTAGGTCAAGGTTTTCTGCAGCGTTAAAGGAATTAAAATCACCCCGCCCTCTGCTAGTGTCTGTGTTACATAAAATATAATGTAAATGTGTTTTATTTAAACTCTATAACATCTTACAAAACAGATTAGGTAAAATCCACTCCCTCAGGATTTCAAAAAGACATAAATTACTCTTAAATGTCAAGTCAGCACACACAGACTTCTGAGAAGGATGCTCCTGAGCTTTTCAAGGATAACATGTCCAAAAATCTAAAAGATAAACCTCCTTTTAGGACTTAATGAGATTCATGCAAAACGTAGAAGCTAAATAAAAGAAGACGTAAGATAGTAAAGGTGAATTTCCTACAGCATCTTAATCATTCTGTATACTCTAGTGCTAGAGGATAATGAATTAAATTAACTTTGCTTTTAATCTCTGTCTTATCTTAAATTAAAAACAGGAACAAAGATTAGGAAGATTGAAGCTGTCAGTTATTACTCTATAGAATTCTTTGAGGAAAGCAAAAATCTTTTTCATTAGTTTGCCTTTGCTCAGAGGCCATAATATATAAATCTGTTATGTATGTTTATCTCTTTTAAAACAAAAAAGTCTAAAATTGCCTTAAATATATGTTACTGTATATGTTATGTATTTCTAATTAACCACTTTTAATAAGAAATATAGGATTGTTTTAAGTACACCAGTGGACCCACCACCTGCAGGAGGTGCATGAAGGGTCCGGTACGATACAGATCGGGTTGCAGACCGAGGCAGGAGCGTTGACGTCCGATCCCCAGACACAGACACTGGGCGCCCTGCTCAGGAAGTATTAGATAGATGGCCTTTTGTTGAGGGCCATTCAGTCCCTGTACCAGAGGAGTGCAAGTCTGGTCCACATAGCCGGCAGTAAGTCACCTGTTCCTGGTATGGGCTGGACTCCGCCAGGGCTGCCCTTTGTCACCGGTTCTGTTCATAACCTTTATGGACAGAATTTCTAGGTAAAGCTGTGGTGTGGAGGGTGTCGAGTCTGGTGGAGGGAGGATCTATTCTCTGCATTTTGCAGATGATAAGATCATCCTAGCTCTGACCTTCAGCTCTTGCTGGCAAGGTTCACAACTGAGTGTGAAGCAACTGGGATGAGGAAAAGCACCTCCAAATCTGAGTCCATGGTCCTCAACTGGAAAAGGGTGGCTTGCCTACTCCGGGTCTGGGGAGAGGTCGTACCTCAAGTGGAGGAGTTTAAGCATCTCTGTGTCTTCCACAGGGTGGCTGGGCTTTGCCTTAGAGATGGGGTACAGAGCTCAAACATCCAGGAGGGACTCAGAGTAGGACCACTGCTCCTAAGGAGCCAGTTGAGGTGGTTCAGGGATCTGGTCAGGATGCCTCCTCCCTGAAGAGGTGTTTCAGTGTTTCCTGCGAGCAGGAGGCTCCCAGGTCAACTCAGAACATGCTGGATGTTTATATCTCTAAGCTAGCCTGGAAACACTTTGGGGTCTCACTGGTTCAGCAGGAGGTGGCAGGGGAGAGTCTGAGTCTCCCATTGGGGATGCTGCCCTCACGACCAGGATCTGGATAAGCGTGAGAAGCAGGGGCAAGATTATTTGAAGTCTTAAATTTATGAATTCATTAAATTCTACCGCTTATTTTGACTAATTGGATATTAAAACTCCAAGCTTCATTTGGAATCAAATGATTAAACTCCTCCCACTGTCTCTGATTGATCGTGTTAAATGGTAAACGTCCTGTATTTATGTAGTGCTTTTTAGAGTTCTACAATCCCCCAAAGTGCTTTACAACACATCATTCACCCATTCACACACTGTGTTAACATTATTAAGACGATCTTACTTCATACATTTCTATATCTTATTCAAAATGTAACAATTTGCCTCATTAATTCATTGTTTTAAATGGTGGACTCCATGTTTGTGCCTTTCACATGGTCAAACAAACCTCTTCGTATAGTTAGGGCCCATCTGCAGAAACCTGCTGAGGGTGGGTTTGGTCTTCCATTATTATTTTGTCTGTAATGCTAGGACATGGATGTTTAGGAACCATGTTTCAACTGAGGTTGAGCAAAAAGTGATGCTCTCCCTTTGTGGTCCTGTTACTGAGTTATTAAATGCCTCACTGAGGCCTTGTTACCCACTATTTTATGGTCAGATTTTAACCTTACAAACTCTTGCACTAGGTCTAATTTTGTGCTATATAACTCCTGTAGGATTTCCAGACAAATAATTGCAGCCTTTGAGTATTTTGAGACTTCTCTCTACTTGCATATTAAAACCCATATTTTCAGCCTGGGTTTTTATGGTCTAATAGTGGACTGTTAACAATAAAGAAAAAAACTTTTACGTCATGGTTAACAGATATTGTCTCCTGTTTGCACCTGAACAAAATGTTATTTGTTTAACTCCATTTCCAAGTATCAACTGACACTGATTTGAAGGAAGCAGCCACTGTAAATATTTTTATGATTAAATTAAAATCTTTTATTTGAACAAACTTATAACTAGGTTATCCTCCTACTTTTATCTTATTTATTCTTCTTTTAATGTTTTTATTTAGTTCCGTATTTTATGAGGACTTTTATATTCTGTTTTCACTGCTTTTATTGCTTTTACTTAAGTTTCTTTTATGTACGTGGGTTTGTGTGCGCATGTGCAGATGTGTGCGGGTGCCTGTATGTTTGTGTGTGAGTGAATAATGGTGTTAAGTGTGCATTTTAATCCTTTACATGTATGTGTATTGTAAGTTTGTGCACATACTATGTTGATGAGTGTGCACATATTTGGCAGCATAATGTGTGTGAATATATATTTTTAATCCTACATTATGTTATGTTTATCTTTTTGAAAAATAAAATGCAATACATTTTTAATTAGTGCATCAAGTAAAAAGTATAAAGCCATTTTTTGCTAATGACATGCTAACATGAAGAGAAAAGGTTATTATTTTAATATTCAAAGTAAGGTACAAAAATGTATGTCCCACTTTTTAATATATTACCTCTTTTGTCCACCTGAGGTGAACTACTGTAGTTTATATTCCAGTTTTACTGATAAAATTGGATAAATATCGTCGTCATAATTAGCTCACCTGTGCTAGCAGATTCAAGCTGTAGTGGTGTTGCGTTCAGGTACAGTTGGACAAACAATTAAACAAAAGCTTTCCTAATGTCGCAGGTTGTTTGATGATCAACCAACTTCTGAACATTTAACATGTTTTATTTAACACAGATTTGATTTAACCACGTTTTGTCAGATATTTACCTTTAATGCTTTACGGAGAGTACTTGAACGCACCACAGTGGTAACTTCTGACTAGTTTTTCAGCAGGTCTCAGTTCGTCGGACCTTCATCATCATGCGGAGGATGGCAGAGGAGATCCAGCCTCGCTCTGAACAAAGGCAAACCGTGATTCTTTTACACATCTGTTTTTATTTCTTTTAAATTAAAGTCTTGTTTGGATAGGAGAGTTTTCCGTTAGTTGTCCCTATGTTTTCATGGCTTCGCCTTCAAGAGCAGCTAGCGAACTTCTAAACAAAACTAGTTAAAAGCGTTCATTTTGTTACTTTAAAGTCTTCCAGGTTTCTTTAAATACGACTTTTAAGTCTATGATTGTCATTTTTTATGTTCGGGATAGCTTTTAATTCTCTATGATGAGTTTTATTCCTGTTAAAACAACTTTATTAAAGTTTTGAATGTTAAATCTGCTTGTTTTTATGTCCCAAACACGTCATTGATCAAGGTTTTGATGTTGGTCAAAACATGAACAGTGTGCCGAATTATGCAGTAGTGATTTCCTGAAACTTCTGAATATTATTTAATCACAAAACGTTTGTTTGGTGGCAACTAAATGTAATTTTTAGATATTTTATAAAGTTTGTATGGATGAGACCCAGATAAAAGCGTGTCAGGGCTTTATATGGTTCTGTGTATTGTTTGCATGATGTCGTCAGGTTTCTTTCTTAACCAGAGATACCAGAGGAAGTGATAACAAATGATCAAAGTTCATTCTGGTTTTGTTTGTACATGCTGTCCTGTCTGCTGCTTGGGTCTGAACCTCAGCTCCTGGATATCTAACTGGCTTCCCTCCTGGTGCCCCACTTCTCCTTCTCAGCTCAAAGATGCAGAAGAAAAAATGCTCAAAAGTAAGTGAAAGAGCAGATAATCATTTGTGGAAACACAAGTCTTTATTACCAACTGTTTGTAGTAGTTGTTTATGTCAGATTAGCTTGCTTTTCACTATTTTTCTTCTGTCATTTCAATCCTTCCCTCTGCTGCAGCTGTGAGGCAGCCCTACTCCAGGCAGCACATCCGAATATCCAACGGAAACTACCTGTGGACCGTAGCCTTTTCCACGCAACTGCAGCCATCCTCTCTGTTTCTCTCACAGCCCAGGACTCCTCTGGTTCTGCTGCATGGCTTTGGAGGTGGAGTTGGCCTTTGGGCCCAGAATCTTGACGCTCTGTCCAGCTGCAGATCCGTTTACGCTCTAGACTTGCTGGGATTTGGCAGGAGCAGCCGCCCTGAGTTCAGCACCGACCCAGAGGGGGCCGAGGAACAGTTTGTGACCGCGTTGGAGGAGTGGAGGGAGAAGGTGGGCTTGCAGGAGATGGTGCTGCTGGGACACAACCTTGGAGGATATCTGTCTGCGGCCTATACACTCAGCTACCCAAACAGGTGTTGTGATCCGTGTGGGGGCGACTGAGTGGGAAGAAGCAAACAGAAATGTGCACATTTTAATGAGTGAAGTGTTGATGTGTCTGCAGGGTGAAACATCTTCTGCTGGTGGAGCCGTGGGGATTCCCAGCACGACCAGAGAACCCCAACCATCACTCCATCCCAGTGTGGATCAGAGCCATCGGAGCCGTCATGAGTCCCTTCAACCCTCTGGCTGGTCTCAGGCTGGCTGGGCCTTTGGGTCAGAACACACACACTGACTTTAAAAAGCTTGTAGGGAACATTTGTCCATGAATCTGTGAAGGAGTAAAGATCATTTCCAAGAAATTTGAGTTGGTTAGAGTTTGTAACAGCACAATTAGAAGAAGGTTGATCCGTTCTAGCTTGTCTGAGAGGGCTGCAGGAAAAGATCTGTTCCTTCTGACAGGAAAATGTCCAAACTGAATCTGACACTACAAGCCGTTTGGACTGATATTACACAATGTCTCAGATCTTATGATGTGTGTTTCTGTGAAAAGGTTATGCATAATTTAATGACCTACCTACAGCTCTTTGAACAACCTCAGTTTGGAGAAACAGAGCTTAGTTGTGACTAACAGCTAATCTGAGTTGAACCAGCTAAAAAGAGTTTTTGACACTTTAAAACAACTCTAATCTCAAAGATTTTCACAGACATTTATGGAAATGCTATCTTCTCAAGTTTTACCCCTGTGTGTTTATTTGATGTGGAAATGAGTAAAAAATTCCACCCAGTTTCTTCCTGACTCAAGTTTCATAATAAAGCTGCCAGAATAATGACACAATGTCAAATTTATGGCAACATAAAGGTCAGAAAATAGCATCTGCATAAACTGATGACATTTTTGAGACTGGAATTGTTTTAAAATACTTTCTAACTGTCCTCATCGTGATAATCTATTTGATTATAGCTAATCTCCATTTCTCTAAGCTGAGGCCATTCACATAGGTAGCTAAAACAGTTCATATTTTACCTGACATTTCCAGAGAACCCTACTTCCTCTTAGGGTTTGTTTTGACGTCACCTTTCAGTCACTGAGTAGGCCCAGACCTCAACACCATTCACACGTAGGAAGGAGCAAACATGAGCAGATATTCCTTTTAAAGGCTGGTAATGTCACCAGAAGGCCGTTAATTCAGGTTCTTGCTGCTAAACGTTTAACTTTGATTTGTGTTTTTGCTCACCTGAAGTTGAATTTTGCTCATTTTAGAACCTCACAATTATCAGAATATATTTTATTATGCTGAGAACCAACAAAGAGGAAGTTATTTTAACTGTTACTGTAGAAACTGTGGCGATTGAATTGTTTAGATGGTATTTTTAGTTTGAACCTTTTAGGAAAACAAGTATTTTTCACAAAATATTAAAAAATGCAGCCTTTTTAATAAGAATCTTTCTGTCAGGTAGTGGACGATAAAGCTAAATTCCATTAGTAAACACTGAAACGTGTTTTCCTTTTTCCTCCCCTCTCAGGTCCGATGCTGGTCCAGACCATCAGGTCAGATTTCAAGCAGAAATACTCGTCTGTGTTCGACGACAACACCGTGTCGGACTACATCTACCACCTGAACGCCCAGACTCCCAGGTGAGGACCTGTTTCAGGGTCTTAAAGTGTTAAATCGCAGCGCGTCTTTCAAGCTCGTTTCTCTTTGTGTCAGTGGAGAGACGGCCTTTAAGAACATGACCGTTCCCTACGGCTGGGCCAGGAGGCCGATGCTGGAGCGGATCGACGCCGTCCGAGCCGACATTCCCATCTCCTTCATTTACGGCTCTCGATCCAGCATCGACAGCAACTCTGGATATGCAGTCAAGAAAATCAGGCCGGATGTAGAAATTATTGTAAGTGGAGTATTTTTCAGCTTCAGATTTTATTAGCTCCAAAACTTCAAAGTAGTTGTTTGAGACGTGTCTAAGTCAGCTTCCTGGTTTTTGAGCATTGATTCCTGTTAACCCTTGTGTGTGTGTGTTGTTTGTGCCGATCAGGTGATCAGAGGAGCGGGTCATTACGTGTTTGCTGACCAACCGGAGGACTTCAACCAGACAGTACTTCGAATTCTCACCTGGACAGAAGGGAGGAGTAGAGACGATCAGTGAGACGCTGAAAAGACGCACGCGGATTAACCAAGCTAAACCCATTACACAACCACAGAAATAAGCCACGTTATGTTGCACTTTACTCAAATGAGACACCCATCACAGATTGGGGGCACTTGACTTATCATTCCTCCTTAAGGCGGCTCATCTGGCATTGAGGGGGCTCCAAAACCAGATTTTAGCACAAGTTTCCTGGTTTAGAACATTTTGTAAATAAATGTGATATTCAGTGTGTTGCACTGGATTTCTTCACATTGGTTTTTTTTTTTATAATTTCCTTGAAACTGTTGAGTAATTCTTAAGGGACTGCGTCGATTTGATACAGGAGGAGTAAACAGAATGTGAGAGATATGGGAGAGAAGTAAGCAGGGCAAAGGGCTGCTGTGGTTCTCTACTCCTGATCCTGACCAGCAGATGGCGCTACAGCAGCAGGAAGCTCTGCAGAAGAGGAGCAGCACATGAAGCCCCTCACATGCATATTGAGTTGAGCGGCCCACTCAGGAGACCTGGACAGTGATGCTCTCAGAGCAGTTTGACACTCGGCTCACCGTTAAGTCACAGCTGCCGTGACAGAATAAGGTCAGAGATGTGTGCTGGACTAAAAATACACCTCCTGTATGTAGAGGCATCATTTTTAAAAAAAAACTGAGTCTGCAAAAAATGAACAAACAAAGGAAAATGGATGTTAGATTTTCTGTTGTAGCACTTGGTATCACCCCACCTCCGAAAGGTAAAAGGAGGCTGATCATCTGTGCAGGAAAAATATCTCAAAATAATAAAACTCTTAAACTGTTGTTATTTAATGTACGCTCAGATACACAGACAATCTAATATCATGCATTATCTTCAAAATTTTAACCTAAACAGCTATAACTTCATCATAAAAGGTTCTTGGTTCAAAACTCTGACAATATGCATTCCTTCAAGGAATACTAGACTTTTAATTTAGTGTTTTTAACATATTTTTGCTTTTTTCCAATTGTGGCAACACAAAAACACACAGTAATTAAGTAATGATCCAAGTTGTGGTGAGTATAAACTCATTGTTAATCCTCACAATTTAATGTTTTTTTTTCTTCTGATTCTCACTGATTAATTGTGACGTTTGAAGAGGCTTGTAAAAAGCAGCGTCGTGTGTTTCACTGAGATGTGGCTGCAGGATCCTGACTCCTTTCTCAGTCCGGGTTTTGTACGATGCCGGCAGACGGAGGTCTGGAAAGGAGTGGAAAAAGAAAGAGGTGGACCGTCAGTGCTGGTCACCAGCAGATGGTGTAATCCAGGACGTCCTGCTGTAGAATATCATCTCTGCAGCCCAGATGTGTCTTCAGTCAGAGGCTCCTTCAGATCCATGCAGAAGATCCTGATCCAGCTTTTACAGAGAAACTTAAACATCTAATTTTCCTTTAGGATTAATAAAGTTTGATCTGATTTATTGTTAGTAAACTGGCGTTTTGGTTAACCAGGCAGCATTAAATCATCCCAGCTCTGCCCTTTACTTTAGCAGCACCTCCCTTACCTCTGCCCGTCTCTGTCACTTCTCAAACATCAACCCATCCCACCCCAACTGTCTCCTGGCAACAGGGTAGCCACGGCGACCGAGGCTTTTGGATCGGCGACCTGCAGGAAGTGATTCTGCGGTTAGACACGGTAATTAGTTGGAATGCTGACTAAGCATTCCAACTATTGTTTTGCTGTTTCTCTTTATTATTCTTCTTCTTCTTCTTATAACTTCCGCCGTTTTTTGGCTCGCTACTCCTTCCACAATTTTCTGCTGATTTCAACCATTCATATATCAAAACGTTCAGCTCATTTAGGACTTTCCTGGAATGACTTTTCTTCTTGATATCTTTAATATTTTTTAAGATATTCAGCTTTTTGTCCAACTTTTGGGCCCATTGGAATACATTGAAATCCTTCAAATTCTTCAAATTTTTCAAATAATTCTACTCTTTTTCAAAGTTGTACTACTTCAGCATACTTCAACCTATCAACTTCATTCAACTTTTAAAAGACTCACAAGACTTTCAACTATTCCCAAATGACTCAGCTTGTTGATATCTTTAACCATTCCTGAGATATGACGAGTTAAACTCAAGGAACATTTCAGAAGTCACACAAAAAAATCGACAAAAATATAATGAAAGAGATGGGAGCAGATTTGGACTTTCTGAGCCAACTAGGTCGATTTGTGAGAGAACCGTAAGTCACACAGACATGAGAGTTACACTTTCTGAAAGCTAACAAAAATCCCTAATCAGAAATGTATAATTTATACATGTGCTGTGAAAACTGTGGGAGCAGGACAACTTTGTTCGGGAGTGAATCGTGAATCTCAAACCTGTCTCCCACTCTAGTGATGTCATCACCGCCCTCTAACCCTCAGCACGTTTTGGATTAGGAGAGACTTTTTCTTTCAAATGGTCACTACAGTCACTCAGTTTGAAGAACATCAACAAATTATACATTAAAATGTTGGGATTTTTGTCTAGTTTCAGAATATCTGGTTGTTTGGGCCATAGGTAGTATGGCTCGTTCATAAATCACCTCAAGGCCAGCAGAAATCCTCCCTTTTTGGGCCGATTTCTCATGTTAATCGACCTCATCTGTCTGTCTTTGAACTTTCACTGAACCCTGTTTTTCCATCGTCATATCTCCCTCAAATTTTAACGTAGACACACAGAAATTTAGACAGAACACCTCGAAAGTGTCCTGTCACCCACAAAGTTTAAATTTTTTATTTATGTCTTATCGTTTTTGAATAGCAGCTAGTTGTTCGGACAGTGGTTTTTCCAGGTTAAACACAGCAGTGTGGGTAGACATAGTTAAATTGCATGTCACCTAAGCATGACTCAGCTAAATTGGTGCTTTCTGATTGGCCAGGCTGATTGGTTTATGATTCTCTCAGTCTGTAATGGATTTCGACTGCATGTGAGCACCTTTTTGAACAAAATGTCCCTACGCTCACACCGTTTGTCCGATTTAGACAGGTTATATATCAAACCTTTGAGATTTTTGCCCTCTTTCAACAGAACTCCTTGATTTTCTGACTCCTTAATGTCTTTCTGTGTTTTACCTACATTCATTAAACTGTCTTTAAACTCTTTAGCCTCGCTTAAGTTCAGTGTTTTAGATATTTTTAGAGGTTTTAACAATTTCTTTAAGCTAAATTCAACATATTTCAGCTAATTCAAAGAAGTACAATACAAATTTAAGATATTTTAAGGCTTTCAACTCAAATTAAACTACTTTCAACCTCATTAGATTTTAACTAATATTCTACCATTCTGCTTGACCTTAAAGTCTTTCTTACACTGTACTGTTTAGCTAATCTTGTAATATTTATTCCACTATATTTTTACCTTTTCTGCTGGTGTAAACTTTTTTGCAAGTTATTGCCTTTTGCTATTTTCTTATTTTGCTAACCATTTGAGTGTTTAAGCAATCTTTTCAGCTAAATTATCTTATACTGATTGAACTGTATTTACACAGTTCAGCTTAGATTAAGCTTTTAATCAGTTTTTTAAGATTTTTTCACATGTTTAAGCAATCTTTTCAGCTAAATTATCTTATACTGATTGAACTGTATTTACACAGTTCAGCTTAGATTAAGCTTTTAATCAGTTTTTTAAGCTTTCTTCACATGTTTAAGCAATCTTTTCAGCTAAATTACACTTTTTCAGCAAATGTGTACAATCATTTCAACAATTCAGGTATTTTCAACAAATTTGTTCAAGTTTAACTATTTAAAGTTTAGCTAAATTTGCACTCATTTGAGCTTCTTTCAGCTGGTTTTGGACAATTTCAGCTGTCTCTTTCAGCTTTCAGCATTCCAACTTTGCTTTTTCGCAGGAAAAGCATCTTTTCTAGTTACGGGTTGTTTTCTTGAAGACGCTGGCTGGCTGCTTGTCAGGGCAGCTCCACGTGCACGGCCTCTTAGTGATGAAAACGTGCACGCAAAATGTACCCGGGCCCCTGTCCATAAGAATAAAAGCCTTCAGCCTCATTCCTCACATCTTTCTCCCACTCAGTCACGTGACCATGAAATCATTATATTATGAAAGAGAGAAGAGCCTTCAGATGAGCGTCAGATGGCCTGAAACACACTAACAGCTTTTAGTGTAATGTTGAGTCTTATTGGATTCTTAAAAATTGATTTTAAACTCAAAGTTTTGGATTTGATGTTCTTTCCTCCTGGATGAACTCCAGTCATAATCTAAAGACCTCAGAGCCCCCCCTCCAGCTCTGATCGGAACAATTCTAGTGTAGCCATGAGTGACTGATGATATTTACAGTCCAGAGGTTTATTTTTATCTGAGGCAGACGACAGGGAGACATTTGCACAATAAAAAGAAGTCTGAGAAAATCAATGATACACGAAAGGATTGTCTTTCCTGGGAAGTTTAGTTTTTATAAATGTGAGTCATTTCCCGTTAACTCCAAACAAAATCTTCTGAGGTTTTATGCAGCGACGGCACTTCACACCAACTCACAGCTCTCAAATTACCCCAGAAGCGACAGACTCTAATGATTGCAGCATTTAGATTCTGACTGAGTGCATCAGGAAAAGGCTGAACGGCCCCACAGCCTGCCAGCTGGTTCTGCAGTCGGAGCAGGAAAAGCTGTTGAAGTGACGACTTCTCTTCATCTCACAGGAGGGAAGAAAAGGATCCAGAGATTGCTTTGAGACTTGAACGTTGGGCTGGAGGGAGGGAATGTCAGCAGAGACATCAGTGGGACTGAGGCAGAAGCTGAAGTGCTCCTGATTGATAAAACCCTGTAGAGTTTGTAATCTCTCTCTCTTCACTGAAACTAATGACCCCGCGGAGCTATATCTGGCCTCTGAGCAACTTCCTGTCACCAAGCAAATTTTCATACGTTGCTAATGATTTCACAACGAGCTTAACTATCAGATGGTAAGTTAACAGGCAGTAGGACAGGAAAACAAATGTGTTACTCAGGCTAGGAAATAAAGAAACAGTCATTACAATTATAATCTGATGAACAAAGGGCAGAGGGTATCTTAAAGGTTTAAGAGCATCAGGGAAAGAGCTGCTCCGCTGTCTGGGCTTTGAGGCTGCTCAGTCTTCTACCTGAAGGAAGGAGGGTGAATCGTTTCTGGGCTGGTGTAAATATCCTGTTCCTGCACATCTTTTTGTGTGTGCCGTTTATCCTTTCAGAATTAATGAGCTCCTGTTTTCCATCCTGATCATTGACGTATTCCTTAGTGAATCTGCTCTTTTACAGCCTTCCTGTTTTGTTTGTACTTTATCCAAACCCAGCTGGCAGCATGTTTTGTTCGTGTTAAACGACACTTCTGGAGAAGTTTGATCATTAATTCTATTGTTTCAGCTGACAGCTCTAACCTTCAGTTGGACGTTAACGTCTCCATCGCGGTTACCTGCAGGCTCAAAGCGTGTTGCTGCTTGTTCAGATTCAGGACTGTAAATTCCAGGGAATGCTGTTGGGGTGTGGCCCTGAGGAAGACTCACCTCCTGTTCAGTGAACATCCTCTTCATTGACCTGTGTCACTCAGGAAATTATGAAGTAAATCTGGTAAACTTCTTTGTTTTGTTCTTTTGTCTACAGCGATAGTTCAGATAGGTTTTTGATTATTTTAGATTGGAACACTTTTTTTAAAGGACTTCTTTTTTTTATTTCGTCATCAAATTCCATAATTCAGATTCCAAATCTAAAACTCAGCTATCGTTTACTTTTCTCCCCCTTTAACATGTTTCATAGATATACCACCCATTTTTGTTTTCTGAAAAAACATTTTGGAGACATTTAGAAAGTTTTTTCACTCTTTAAAAGTATTTCTAGTGTTTTTAAGTATAAAATGTCTCAGAGTGGTGTAATAACGTACTTCCTTCTTCCTGATTTCCTATTTTTTGTATGTTTATCACACTTAAATCTTTCAGTTTATCAAACAAATGTAAATATCAGACAAGGACACATAATATGCCATTTCTAAATGAAGGTGTTCATTATTAAGGGGGGGAATCCTAATCAACCTGACCCTGTGTGAACACTTTATTACTAAACCTAATAACTGGTTTTAACTCCTGATGGAAACAACTGCAGTCAAGTGTTAAGTGTGATAACTAGTAATGAGTCTCTCACGCTGCTGTGGAGGAATCTTATTCCAGTCCTGATGCAATTCAGCCACATTGGAGGGTTTTTAAATATAAATGGTCTGTTTAAGGTCAAAGGTCAGGCAAGTACAGGAAGTCATCCCGGTCCCGAAGCAGCCCCAGACATCACACTACCACCACCATGTCTGACTGTTAGGGTGATGATGTTCCAGAGTTAGTTTGACTCCAGATGGAATGAGACACACACCTTCCAGATGCTTCCAGTTTTCTCTCATCAGCTGAAAGAGCATTCTCCCAAAAGTCCTGAGGAGCACCGAGATGTTTTTAGTTTTACGAGACGGGCCTCTGTGTTGTGTTTGGTCAGCAGTGGTTTTGACCTTTGAACTCTCATGGAGGACATGTTTGTCCCGTCTCTTTCTTACCTTTCATGACCTCTGACCTTACCACTGTAATTTATGTTTTCCAACAAGGACTAATATATACAGGGCTGTACATAAGCAATGCACAGGTACCATAGACCATAAATTAGTTTTTTACATTCTTTTAATGACAATTTGTTGATATCAGACTGTTTTTTTAACACAGTCACTCCTATTTCTAGTATTTTATAATTTATCATGTTTTCCAACGAGCAATCAACAATAGTAACAAACTTTAACCTTTTACAGCATAAATATAATTTATACAATGTATAAATAAGTTGAGCATCTTGTTAGGACGCCTCCCCAGGGAGGTGTTTCAGGCATGTGCTGCCGGCAGGAGGCCCCAGGTCGACCCAGGACATGTTGGAGAAAGTACGTCTTCATTCTGGCCCGGGAACGTCTTGGGGTCCTGCCGTAGGAGCTGGTGGAGGTGGTCTGGGCCAAAACAAGCAAAATTGCATAGTATGTCTTTAAATTCATCACTGCTAGAGATGTTGATCAATTTATCTTAAAACGTACTGATTATTACTCAGTTATTTTCTTAATTAAATCATCAAATATATAAATAATGTTTCAAGTATTTTGGAAAGTTGGAGTATGAGACAGGTCTGTAATTGGTTACAAGTCTATCCTCATGTCTATAGGTTGGGACTCACATTTTAGCCATTTTCATTTTATCAGGGAAAATACCAGATTTATGACATATACTGTATAAGTAATGGCTCAAGGACACAGTTTAAAACGTAACAGAATAGTTTTTATTAAAGATTTTAAATATTAGCCTTCATCTGCTGATATATTACTAAACACATACTACTAAACATGGTGATTTCTTGTCCTGGTTTACACACCTTTACGTTTGTCGGATCACCACTCCTGTAAACATAAAAACAAACTACTGATTTCATTGTTTTATGCTTGTTATTTTTTTGGACCTTGTAAACTTCTTGTCTCCAGCATCCTGTCTTTGAGCTAGAACTCAGACAAACAGGTCATGTGAGACTTCATTTTTAAACAAAAACAAAAGGCTACACTAGTTCTCCTCCTGCTTCTTCGTGGACTGATCAGCGCTCTCTCTCTCTCTCTCTCTCTCTCTCTCTCTCTCTCTCTCTCTCTCTCTCTCTCTCTCTCTCTCTCTCTCTCTCTCTCTCCCTGCAGGCTGTTTTTACCAAAAGATGCCAGATTTTTCTTGGCAGAAGTTCCCCCTTCATGTTGATGCTGTCTTACAGGTCCTTACTGAAGGAAAGTCGGTGTAACAGCAGGGTATTTTCAGATTCAAATAATTAAAACGGGCCAGAGAAGACATGATGTAATTCAAGCAGAAGTCTGCAAAAATCCTCAGAAACAACATGTCCACTGTGTCAACCCAACTTAACATAATCTCTGCTGAATGTTTGATTTGATTATGAGAAACTTTGCAAGAACTTAAATTGTGTCATCAGAAATAGTACAGAGATGTTGAATTCTGTTTCTATTCTTAATTGATTTTTGGTTATACGTTTGAAATCACTGTTGATCTTTTATTTCAGCTTGAATCTCTCAGTAGTACTTCTTTTATTTTGTTTATTCCTCTGCTTTAGATTTGTCTCCCCCTCCTCTCTGGCTGCCACTGCTCATAAAACGAGCTTTTAGTTGACTTTAATAGAATTGCCTCCCCTCTGTGTCAGTCTCTCTGTGTCGTTTTCTCTGGCAGACCTTGGTTTCTCATTGTGCGACGTGAACAAACACAAAGTTTCTGTACAGAGCCACAGTGTAAGTAGACGTCCACACACAGTCAGTATCACCACCAAACCAAACAGCAGCCACAGATCAGCTGTATGTTTGTTTATGCTGCCAGTGAGGCGCAGCAAAAAGAGATGAAATGATAAAATTCTAGAGCATTTGAGTCCCTGCAGGGTGCAGAGGTTCTTGACTGTTGCGTAGTTACTGTGTGTGTGTGTGTGTGTGTGTGTGTGTGTGTGTGTGTGTTCCTACTGATGACAGCCAGGAGGATCAGCTCCTCTGACGCTCATGTTTAACGTCCCGCTGACAGACACACAGCTTAGAGCACGTCGTAAAGAGCAGTGTGAACACGTCGCTTTGTACTGATGTGTCTCACTCCTGATTATTAACTTTATGTATTGCAATACCATGCTGCTGTCATCTAATACCTCAGGATTCTCTGACTTCACTCAAGACACCTGATGTTTCCTGTGAAGGCAGCACATTTTAGCTTTTAGTGGATTCCAGGAGATTTTATATAAAATGTTTAACATTTTTATGTGGCGTTTTGATCACCTCTGATTCCATTAAAGTCCACAGTCCCCTCCTTTGTGTGTTTTAGGACACTGAGACACCACTGATGAAGTCATATGTCTGTAGTCGTAGGACTCTGAGTTGTTCTGACTGAAAGGAAACAGTGAAAGTTTGAATTCCATGTGGTGCAAAATGTAATAATGAACCTTTTCAAAGTATTCCAAATGTCAGATTTGTGCAAATACCTCTGATGGTTTTGTGTCCAAAAAAATGAACTCAGTGTTGCAGGTGATGACGTTTATGTAACACGGCGGTCCAAAGTGTGGCCCTTAGACGGATTTTGAGTGGCCCTCGATTTCAATTCAGGGCTAGAATCTTCTTTGTTTGATGCAGACACTTTTTAAAAATGTATGTTCAGATATTTACTAATGTGAGGAGAAAAATACAAATACATTAAAATATTATAAAATGAAAAAGATGAAGTACAATCCAAAGTATTTGTCTTTTATTAACCTTTTCTTTTAATTTAATTTAATTTCATGGTAAATAGGACCACAAACCCTCACGGTGCAGTAACATGGCTTTGCTCTAATGTTTCAGTAACAAGTAATCTAACGTGGTACTATTTCAAAACTAGTAATCAGATTATTATAGTTACTTTTCCAAGCCATTATGCATCATTGTTGTCATTTTCCCACAGTGCTTCACTCTGATGGAACCCCTGTTTATTTTAACAGTAACATATTATAGTTCCAGCTTTATAGGTAAACAGTACTCCATTTTACTGCTGCTGATGATTTTTACAGTTTTGTAAATAATTGGAGAATTCCATGTAAATAACGAATCTGAAATTGATGGTTGAGTAGGGGTTTAAAAATAAATGCAGCTGTGAAATTGAGAAGACTGGAGCTGATTTAAAACCCTTTGATCTTGGCTGTGTTCGGCCTAGCCGTTAGCTCATCAGTCCTGCAGGATGCAGACACTACCTCTCAAAACTGAGGCTGTTCAGGAATTATAAGTTTTACAAAGAAACACACCTCAAAATGGCTAAAACGTTCCTTTAATGTACTTAAACATTGACACCTTTTATAGATGTAGACTGAATCTCAGCCCAGGACTGTATTTAGTATTTAGAGTACTTCCTTCAGTACTAATAACTTTTAGCTCCATGATATCTGGACTTTAGCTGCTTCCTTCACATGCTGTTTTGGCTGCTGTTGGTTGTCATGTTTTCCTCTACAGCTGCAGCCCCAAACTCTAAAATCTAAAACTAAGAGGATCTGCCTAATCTATTGTTTATTTTCTACCTTTGCTGTAACAGAAACTAGATGTTTCTGAGTCAGTGGTTTGAGTCAGTGACTTCTGTTGGAGCTCACTGACCTTTCTGAACCAGATAATCTGTCTGTTGATGTTCCAGCTGATTGTCTCCCTGCCTATCAGCCAGTCTGATCCCTGAAAATCAAATCAGTGTTCTTCCATGTTTCTCTGTACACAACAGATATTTAGTGTTTATCTCATCGCAGAAATGAAACATCTAAGTCACTAAATTAGTGATGGATGCTCGTGATAATCAGGTGGTTTTACTGCCTCCTGCTGCTGGGAGAACATTTAAGTTTGTATCTGATTCCACACGTGCCTCGTGCACACATGCCGTCCTCTCTCTACCCTCACTGATCCATTCTCAGTTTGAGACCCACATGACAAATTTATCACCTGCACATTTGTGTGGCTGTAATCCCACATGGCTTATGTGCTCCTGCTTATTTGGGTGCTGTGATTGCACATGGCATCATGTGTGTGTGTGTGTGTGTGTGTGTAAGCCTGTGGCTCATACGATTCATGCGACGACCCGGGAGCTCATCTGGTCTGATCTGATTTCCTCCCAGCTGGCTGATGTGGAACAGTGGCCCAGATGTTGGAGAGATTACAGCTCCCTGTAGTGATGGAGGGGAAGAGCCGGGACCATTCAGGAAAAACAAACAGAGGGACCTTTTTTTTTTGTTCCTCCTACTCTTCAGATGACAAAACCAAACTGGATTTTTTAATGCTAAAAACTGGAGCACGCCTGTCTTTATCTGCAGCATTTAAAGTCATGACATGTATCATGTGTGATTACTGGTAGCTGGAGGACTCATGTGTGGAAACTGGAGCACCTGAGATGAATTAAAAGGTTAAATGATGCTCAACTCAATTTGACTTTGAAAAAAGTAATCCGTGTACAAAAAAACAAAAAATGAACATTTTCCTCCCTTGTGGCCCCTACAGCATTAATAAGACATGGTGTCAGCTTATTCTGCAAAAATGTGTTTTGATTGGCTTTTGATGAACTTAAAATAAGGGAAGTTGTGTTTGGTTGAATATTTCCTTGTTGTAAAGCTGCTTTTTTAGCAATAAATCTTGTTGGAAAGCCTGATTGTTCATCTTTACTGTGAGGGGGAACTTAGAAGATTTGTCAGGTGTGTTCCTGCCACAGGTGCTAGAGCAGCGGTGTCCTCCACGTTTTAGTGGTTTGTGGCTCAAACACACCTGATTCAGTGGTTGAATGACCTGTTCAGGAGTCATCAAGCACTACAAAAGCCTGTTTTTCAACCATTTATTCAAATCAAGTGTGTTAAAGCAGAGAAACCTTTAAAACATGCAGGAAAGTGGCCCTCGAGGAGGAGGATTGGACACCACTGTGCTAGAGGGACCAGACTGGTGACCAGCATGAGGAGGAGGAGCCAAGCTGGTGTGGGAAAGTGGAATCATCCAATCCACCTGTGCTCAGATTAAGAGTGAATATCATAGGGGATGACACATTTTTGGGGTTATCCACTGGGTTATCGGTGTTGCTCATTCCACAGATAGAATAGAATAGAATGACTTTATTGATCCCACAGTGGGGAAATTCACTGGTCACAGCAGCATTCACATGAGAATAAAAGCACATAGATGACAAACATGTCACATGATAACACAGAGACAATATAAGAGGATGAGATAAAATATAGATGTGAACTAAACAGTGGAGTTGTACAGCCGTGGGAATAAATGATCTGCGGTAACGCTCTGTTTTACATTGTGGATGTTTCAGTCTGCCACTGAAGGAGCTGCTCAGAGCCTCCAGGTGCAGCAGGTGAGAGGAGTTGTCCAGGATGGAGGTCAGCTTCACCAACATCTTTCTCTCACCCACCTCCTCCAGAGTCCAGCGGACAGCCAAGAACTGAGCTGGCTCTCCTAACCAGCTGTTCAGTTTCCTCCGGTCCCGGTCGGAGCAGCCTGCTCCCCAGCAGACCACAGCGTAGTGGACAGTAGAGCCAACAACAGAGTGGTCAAAAGTCCTCAGCAGATGGGTGCTCACTCCAAAGGACCGCAGCCTCCTCAGGATGTGGAGGCGGCTTTGGCCGATAAAGGTATAAGATAAAGGTGATCAATCAGACTTTCCAACAATATAAGATTGATTTCAAAAAAGCATTATAAAAATAATCAACCAAACACAAATTTCCTTACATTTTGCGCCATGTTTATTAACACTGTTGTTGAAAATTGGGTTTAAAAGTTTGCATACCTTCAGAATTTTTAGCATTTCTAAAAGAAAAAAATCATAGTTTTGTTTTTCATAAAAGCACAATGAATAAATGAAAGAAAAACATTGTATCCACATTTTCCTGTTGAGGTTCAAGCATCAGCTTGAAGAGAGGTTTGCCACTTCTGCTGTACAGAAAAGCAACACCTGTAATTTAATTTAGTACTTCAGGCTCTTCCACAACATTTGATCTTGACCAGTCCTGTAATATTAACCAGACTGGTCTTAACCTGGTTGAAGCACAGAACTCCTTCAAACTGTTTTGAAAATCCTGACATTTTCCACTAAAGTGTTCTTGACAATCTTAATCTTAAACTCATTTGGGAGGATATTCTCAACCTGCTCTGGCTTCAGGAAGTTCAACAACCTTTTCTGAGAATCTTTGTAATATTCTTTGTTTGTATCACGATCTGAACCCACTGTTTTTTTAGGTCCACTTTGCTATTTGGACCCCTTTTTCCTTCAAAACTGCTTTAATTTTTCACGTCAGATTCCTCAGAGGTTCTGGTTGACTGGAACCAGGTTATCTGAGCTACTATTATCATCCTAAACCAGTCCTATTCTTCACCCTTCAGAAGATCGAATTTCACCTTCAGCAACTTTTGGGGGGAAAAAAACGTCTCTGCATTGAGACGAGAACAAGCAGGTAGATTTCATTCACATTATTTATTGTAATAGATCTCTATCATATACATACAGTACAATATATCAAGACAGATTTATGGCACATCCATTGTTGTACATTTTGCAGTCGCTGGTATTGCTGTGAGGTTACAGTAAAGTGACCGTTTGAATCTGTTACTGAGGTGGAGACGACAGGTGGTTTGACCACGTGAGTTAGGGTTGCTACAACAAAACACATGCACTGTCATGTTAGATATCACACTATAGAGGTGGGTCACACATCCAGGTACAAACACTTGAAGGGAGAGGTGTTATCGTCTGTTCAAACCCCTTTTTGTTGATGTTATCTTGGATTACGCTACAGCAGTGGCTACTGTGGTCCTGGAAAACGACTGGATGCTGTTGGATTTAAAATTTAATCCCCACGTTATCATGAATGGAGGGCCACTTTGAATTTAAAGAGCTGCCGTTAAGCATGTGTTAGTGGTCACTTGAAATCTGCTCAAGGTTCTTTTTTAATGTCTAACTCTGAGCTCAACCAGGACTCCGACTATCCAGTGGGAATGACGACTAACGGCGTATAAGGATCTAGCATTCAGGCCTCTACTGCGATATAACTCTATCAATAATACTACAGGTACAGTGCACTGTTAGTCTATTCACATATGTACAAGCTCTGCTGTCCCGAGTGCAGAGATTCGACAGGAATTTCTTTCTGCAGAGCCTGTTCATGATAAATAAAACACCAAACAATGACTCATCAAGAAAACATAATGTGCTGCCATCATGCACCATCACTCCTGTCTGTTTTCACCCTGCATTTGTTTTCGTTTGAATAAAAACAGCTATTAACTTAAATATTTTAACTAGAATAAAAAAAGATAAAATGATTGTCTCAAAAATAATTTAAAATCGCTGATCATAAAAACAAGAGTAGAACAAAACGATATGTAACAAGATGCTAAAAACTCGTCAGCTTTCTTTTTATCAGCTTATTGGACGTGAGGTGTGAACAGTGTACACAGCAGATTACCTCAGCGTTTTATTTTGAAAGTCTCTCATCCAAACACACCCGAATGGTAAATGTCCCTTTATTGTTTCGTTTGCTGAAAGTGCTTCACATACTTACACTAAATCTCCTCCATGGAGACGTTTAAGTGTCTCTAAATGTGCAATTTTGGCATTTGGACTTCTCCCAGCTCCCCACCATTAAGTGTTAAACATAAGTAAACCATAAAAACGCACCAACACTGTGGATTCAGTACAACTCACTGGCAAAACTCAGATAAAGCAGGAAAACGGTTGTGTGAATGTCTGAGGTGGAGTGTGGATTACGTCACGCGGCGGCGGCTCTATATGACCTGGCAGCAGCTGTGTGGGGTGGGGGTGCAGAGCAGACCCTCTTTGGGGCCCCGGTGAATGTTCACAGATAGAGTCTTCTCATTCAGAGGCATCTGCAGCACGCGGTTCTTCATGTTCCTGTGGTTCTCCCTGGCCAGGTCCAGCTCCCCCAGCCTCAGGGTTCCTGAGCAGGGGCCCTCCAGAAGCGGATCTGCCAGTACGTCCCCCAGGGGGGGCTGCTGATAAAGGTTCCCCCTTGGTGAGGGACCACCAAGGAGAGACACTTTGTCCAAGCTGCCGGTGGAGCCGCCCATGCACATCCTCCACATGGGCCGGTCCTGGGAGTCTACCCCAATGCTGCCGCCTCCACCTGCACCACCTCCCCCTCCCCCTCCCCCTCCTCCTGTCAGGTTGTGGAACTGAGAGCTCAGACAGAGACTCATCAGCTTTAGGCTCTCCACCAGCCCACTGGCTGCTTTAGCTGTGCCCTTACCTTGGCCCGACCCCGACCCAGGACTGGCACAGTTAGAGGGACTGTCCTGTTCTGACCCCCGTTTCTCTCTGTCCTCCTTCGTCTCTTCCCTCTCATCCTCTTGTTCACCTACAGTTAGTGTTTCTGGTTTAAAGTGGCGTTCTGTCTCATCGTCACTAATCTCTGAGCTGGGACTGAAGGTGGCATCCAGCGCCGTTACACTACCAGTTTTAGGAGACAACATTAGTGTTGAAAGTGATGGTATTCTAGAGTTCAAATTGAGACTAAGACTGGGTTTTGGTGGACCAAGTTCGTGAAGCACTCTCCTCTCGTTCTCGTCCTCCTCCTCTTCCTCTCTGTCTTCCTCGTGGATCTGGTTAAGAACCGGGGCGCTCATACGAGACGTCATACGATTACCAGAAGACATTGTTGACGAGGAGCCGGAGGCTTTGCAGCGAAGCACCACTTGAGAAGGCAGTGTAGACGGGGGCAAACATTTATCTTCTGCTCCTTCCTCCTCCTCATCCTCTTCCACACTGAAAAGACTGGGACTACGTGGTTTACAAGGTCCAACAGACGCTAAGGAGCTGAGCCTGAGGGGGTTGGAGTGGGGTTTCACCAGAGGCCTCAGACCCCTCTCCTGGTCCTGTCGTACAAGCTGCTGTTGGCTGGGAGCTGAAACGTTGCTCTCCTGGCGCTGGTTGAGGTCCAGTAGGGCTGTTTTGGGTCTGGGACCTTTGTGGAGGCTTTCAGCACTGCGGGCAGGAGACTGTGGCCCTCCAGGGTGGGAAATAGCAGGACCTCCTAAGCCGTCGCTGACATCTTGGTGAACGTCTACCCTGGTTGGCCAAGACTGCCTGTGAAGGTTACACAGTTGTTAATGGTTTACGCTACAGTTTACATCAAATGTTTCGTCACTGTCGAGCTAAAACCTCGTATCCTCATTTTTCATCACTTTACAAACTGGTCATATTTCACATCTATCAGTGGTTTAATGGATGACTTTTCAAGGAAAAGTGCCAAAAAGAGCTTGCAGACTTGTGATGATCCAGGGGTTTGTTATTGGCAAAAGACACATGTTTCTTTTTAATTTCCTAAAAAGTTGCATATTTGGAGATACAAGGTTTACGCCTTACAGTGACGGTTGATTATAATAAATGACTTTAGGAAGTTTAGCTGTGTTGTTTCTGTTATCTCAAAGAGATATACGTTGTATAACTAATTCAGTAAGGGGCTGAAATCAGAAGCTAGTTAGCTTAGCATAAAGACTAGAAGGAGGACTTGACTAAAGGTGAAAAAGTACAAACACTAATTTAACAGACTTGAAACAAACATTTTAAAACACACTTTTTTAAAGCTATCGGATTAATATTGAGAACAAACTGATCCAGGGTTTTTGTTTTGCAGGTTTTTGCTAAGCTAACTGTTTTCTAATAGCTAAATGAACTCTTTTTGTTTCTGCCTTTAACATAAACAAAGTCAAGACTGAGAGTGTCAATTAGACCACCTCAGCATTGTTTCAAAATTATTTTTTCAAATGACCAAATTAAAGCTGTCCTATGCTACACTAAGCTATGCTAACTGGCTAGTGACTGAAGCTTAGTATTTACTGCAAGAAGGAGAAAGAGTGTATTCCATTAGCACATTAATGTATTAGAAAAGTTTGGAGTTTTGGTAAACTTTTAAATTGTATTGTAAGGATTTTATTGTAATTTTTCCTGTAACTTAAAAAACAAACACATTTTTTTCCACATTATTTCCACGTACATCGCTGTCAGTGTCTCTTCATTCTGTGCCTGATAAAAGGCTTCCTGTCTGACCTTTCTGTAGACTGAAAGAAGCCGACGCACTCTGATGAAGGACGTGTTGGTGACGAGTCAGGTACCTGAACTGGGCTTTACTGGGGCTGGGTGATCGCGTCTGGTTGTGTAGCTCCTTCTCTTGTCTCTCCCTCAGCATCCTCTCCGCCAGCAGGAAGTAGGTAGCAGTGATGTGGTTATACTGGTTTGACTCCAGAGCCCTGAGACGAACGCAACGGGAATTAATTTAACCCAATCACATATCAACACCTACTTTAAATGGTCACCACAATCCCAACTAAGAGCAAAAAAAGAAAGAGGCAGAAGAGAAAATGAATTCCTAATTGCAACATCTCAGGACTGATCACCATCTGGTTGTTAAACCGTTGATAACAGTCAATTAGTCTTCAGTAAAACGGGCGCACAGTGGCAAATTATTGGAGATTATACAGGAAAGAAAAGCTGCAAATTAATTTATGTGTTTCTGTGTCTGATGAGAAGGGGACACATACTCGGTTATGGTGTCTCTGTCTGCGATGCCCCCCAGTACCATGCGCTGGATGATGGAGCCGTGCTCCTCCTCAGATAAGCTGCGATGGGACACTAGAGGGGTGGACAGCTTGGTGGCTGGAGAGGGGTCGACACCTTGAAGCCACTGGTGGCTCTCGATCTGCTCCAGGGTCGCTCGTTTCTTGGGGTCTCTCTGCAGCATGTGGCCTATCAGACTGGAGGGAGTCACACAGGACAGTAGTGTCAAAGACAAGCTCAAGAAATATCTGGCTTTAACAACCTTATATTTTAGTAATACCTTGTTTACAAGATGGCAAAAAATGTGAAACTCATTACAATAAAAACCAGAATAAACACAACAAGATTTGAAAATGCAACAAAGCAGAATCATTGTTTTGGCCCTGCTGCGCTCCCACATAATTAGAATCTGCTTTGCCTCATCATCATGTAACCATACAGGAAATTAATGATCTGTGCAACAATTGCTGTTGGTAATCAGCTAATGCATGCATGACTTCTGGCTTCATTTTGACAGCCAAAACTACAAAACTAACACTCAATTTATATGAATATCCCCTGCTGTCTGCAGCTTATTTGGTTCTGTTCTGTTCACACAAGTCCTAGCATCATCTTAAATCCAGATATGCTACCCAGGACTGTTCACAGAATAAAAGAGGAAATGCTGTTTCCTCAAGCCAACGTGGGAAACTGACCAATAAATGAACCAGGATATGTGCAAATGCTTGAAGTATTGTGTTAAAGTCAGCATAAATTAATGACCAAGCGCAATGTGTTCTCAGAGCTGCAGCCATGGAAAATATGTCTTTGTTCCTGCTCTGCTCTGACGCATTGTTTAGCCCTCACAACGTTAGAAACGGGAGGCCGATTTCAGAGGGTGCATTAGATACACTTAATGCAGCACTGCATCACTGCCAGAGCAGCTGACTAAAGCATGGAGAGTAAACAGGACAACGGAGAGCAGAAGACAGGCCGCACCCTCGCTCTTTGCTCTCTTTTCTTCACACATCTACAGACATGAAATATGCAGCACCTGCAGAGTACTCCGTCCATCTGTGTGGGTTTGTGTGCTGTTGTGTTACTCACTCTCTGCATGCATGGGAGACATGCGGAGGCACTGTGTATCTACAGTCCATGATCATAGTCAGCGTCTCGCTGTCGTTAGCCTCCTGAAACGGTGGTTGACCGCAGACCAGCATGAACAGGATCACCCCCAGACTCCAGATATCTGGACAGACAGAGAAAAAACGCTCACATCAAACACAAAGAGGCAAACAAAATGATTTCTAAGAAGGAAGGTGATGATTGTTCAGCAGAGTGAGCCACGTTTGTCCCCATTGCTTAGTGACCTAGATAAGAGAAACACATAAATCTGAGCAGCCTCCTCCCCGAGTTCAAACGAGGCATGAATCATATTCGATCAGAGCCATTTCCATAAATATGTACAAGCTTAGGACTCATCTGTCCAAGCAGAGCTGAAGCTCTACACGGCTGCCTGCAGCCAGCTGCATGCTCACACACACACACACACACACACACACACACACACACACACACACACACACACACACACACACACACACACACACACACACACACACACACACACACACACACACACACACACACACACACACACACACACACACACAGACTCCTGCTCAAACACACGGTCTCAGGAAAGTGGGTTAACGTGTTCATCCCTCAGAGCTCCATGCAAATGCTAATTTCATGGAACAGTTCTTTTGGTCTGATAGTTTTAAAAGAACAAGTTTGTGGCTGAGGGCGGCTGCTGCTGCTGCTGTGGTCAGCAGCACGATGCTCCACTGACACACATTCTGCACTCCGACTCCGAGCAGCCAGGGTCACATTAGTCAGCAGAAGCCATCTGATTTACTGCGTGGCCTTTCTGCTTTAACGAACCAGTGTGATGGAAGTTCACCACCCAGCGTTTGGTTACCTCTTAAACACATTATTATTTTTGTTCATTAAATTACTGTGAATGAGCTTCTGATGAGTGAACGAGGCTTCAGTTGTTCACGTTTGCCTCATCAGTCTCTGGTTAGTTTAAATGTGGGCAAGAAAAGCCTTTTTTAATTAACCCCCACCCACATTTTCCATTTTAATCTGAAATGCATCCCATTATGGAGGAAAAGGCTGAACCAGCTAACTGATAATTGTCATTTTTAGGAAGCAATAATTGATTTTAGGCCATTAGCAACAGTAAAAGCAGAAAATTAACTAAAACCTGAGGTTAAAGGTTTAGTTGTGGACAGTTAAGAGAGTAAAAGGTGAATTCATTTTAAAAAAGATTAATTTATTGCATTTTATTACATTTAGAGGGAATATGAAAGCAAAGAGGATCCTTATTATCTCCTCCAAACCATCAGAATCCATCAGATCCACTGGATGGGTTCATCTTTAGTTATTATCTGGGGCATTTTCATTCTATGGATAAATAAACAGGGATGTTGGAGGTGAAGTCTGAAGAAATCAAAACACTTTACAAGAAAACACAACTACAAATGTAGCTTCTGTTGGACTGAAAATACTGAGAGGTGAAACTGATGGTGCAGGAAGACCATGTCCCTGTGGAGAACGGGACTTTCCATATGGGTGAAGTCCACATGTTGAACACTGGCAGAGCACCAGTGACTCAACACCAGTACTGGAAAAAAAAACATGAAAAAAAATTTCTCCCAAGAGACTAAATCAGCCTTACATTTGAAGCAATGGCTTATGGGAGCTTTACATTTAGTTAACTTCATGTAGCAGCTAGCTGTGCCATGGTGTTAACACTAGCTTGTACATAAACAGGAACAAGGGGAGGTACAGCTACCTGCTGATTCATTTTGGAAGTCAACCCAATTCAAGATGGCCGCCATAACTAATCAAATCTGGCAAACACAAAAATGTCCATAACTCTGTTTATTTTACTGATATGGAGCTAAAACATGAGAAGATTGTAGCTTTAACACGATGAAATCTGACTGAACAGAATTGTTTATTATATTTATTTGTAGATTCGACCAAAACAGCTCTAACTCCATTTCTAAACAAATGTCTGAGGGGGGCTGGAGATGTATAGGCCTTTGATTAATAATATTTTGGTATCATCGCTGCTTATGAGAAAAACACGTTCTTGCTGCTGCTTGTGTAAAGTTACTGTCAAATGCATACTTTGCAACTTTTTCATATTTTTAAAACTTTTCTTTGAGCCAGTATAATATGACCCTTTACAGCAGGGATGGGGAATCCTGGTCCTCAAGGGCCACAGTCCTGCATGTTTTAGAGGTATCCTCTCTTCAACACATCTGATTTAAATGTTGAACTACCTCATCAGTGTGCCTTCAACCAAAAAGCTCCTAATCACCCACTAATTTAGATCAGGTGTGTTGAAGAGAAGAAACCACTAAAATATGCAGGACTGTGGCCCTCGAGGACCAGGATTCCCCCCCCCCCCCCCCCCCCCCCCCC
>SSNR01000511.1:82738-97188 GCA_006937965.1 Callopanchax toddi | reverse complement strand
TCCCCCCCCCCCCCCCCCCTGCTTTACAGGGTTAATGAAAAGTCACTCAGTCCCATCTGCTGCTTGGATCCAGAATACCACGATTGCAAGTTCTCACTCGCCGGTCCGGTGCCCTGAAGTCTCACAAAGTCACGTATCTCGCGAGGGTTAGGCTAACCCAATGTGGCTAGCTGTTATGCTAGCTCCGGAGTGTTTTTAGCTCATGATTCCTGCTTTTCTAAAATCTCTCCCTGCTTGCACACAGCTGATTTCTTTGAAGGAGTAAATAACCGCTCCATTAGAAAGCAATGAAGGCTGAGGAGACATTTCAACAGTTAGATTTAGGTGTTTCTGAGCAAAAACAATGGTGCTAACATTTTTACAACTGTGATTTAAAATGAACACCAGGGGGAGCCAAAACAAGCAAAACTGCATAGCATCTCTTTAAGTTGCAATATCTGACTTCCACCACTTGGGGTGCTGCAGCCCCTAACTCTCCATGTTCATGAAGAGAGATCAGAAGATTTTCAGGAGACCTTCTACATGATGCTCCAGCTACATATCCAATCACTTTAGTTTCACTCCTCCTCCTCCTGAGACATGAGTCTTTGTCCCATCTATTCAGCATTTCACAACTAGATACTGTCCTCTCTCTGTTAGGTAGTGTTTGGTCTATTTATTAGAGTGGTGTTAAAGAAAATACAACCTTCAGCTGAGTGGTGTGATAAAGAGAACATGATAAACACTGAATGGTGGACCTTTAAAGCGTTAAGGTGCAAAATCACTGAATCAACTGTGTTCATTTTCCTTTAAGATTTAAGGACACTGAATCTTGTTTGACTGTTTTGGCATCTAAAAATCTTAGAGCTACAAATCAGTCAGTTAGAACTTAGACTTGAGTCCGTCTAAAAGATTAAAAAGCCTGGGTGGATTCACCGCCCTCAGCACTCCGGGTGATGTATCGTCACATTTCTGCTTATCGCTTGAGTTTGTGGGAACGCTCTGGGGAATTCAATCTGTTTGAGTAAACGTGTTGGTTTTCTGGGAGTATTTATTGCTCGGAGCCAGACTGCTGATGGAGAGAGCAAAACGCTGCTGCAGTCCCCGCCGCCGCCTTACCCCTCCGCCAGCGTATCCTAGCAACCACGACCCTGCTCCCTCATTACTTGCGTCAGCTTTTCCGCCAAACTTCCTTCCTCGATAACTTTATTTATAAACCAGATGGTCGACACATCTCTGATTGACACTAGTCACGTCACCGCTCAGATGCATGACAATAACGGCACTTTACTGTTGACAGCTTAGACTGTAAACATCCTTTTGTTGCATGATGTTTTCAACACATTTGTTTCCCTGGGAAAACCAATAAAAACAGTCCCTTGTGTCCTGAGTGGGCCAAGCTCAGCATCACGTGCTGCTCGACATTATGCAGCACATTTTTCTCCAAATACAAAAAACCCATCCATTTGTGCACTGTGAATAGATACACCCTAAATTATGCATGCGCCCCGGATATGTGCTTTGTAGATGCTATTAGGTAAGTTATTATTTTTAAGTGCAGCTTGAGCTTGTTGAAGAGGAGGAGGAAATCTATATTTAACTTTCCATTTATTGAAGACAAAAAGGACGGAGCCCACACAGAGAGGAACATTGATCTGGAAAGAAAACATCATCTGCTGTGAAAACTGTGACTTCCTTTATGGTTTTCTGTAGATCAAAGCTGTACATACGTCTGTTCATCGCCAGCATCACTTTAATCTGGTATTTGTCTCCATCAATTAGAGGGTTTAAATAGATCAATAAATCACATGCAGGTCCTGGTAGTTGACAAGTCACGGATCGAGGATCAAAGGTCGTTTTTACGTGGTGCAATCAGCTGGATAAATAATAATAAAAGTGACGATAAACGGAGTTGTGATAATTGTTGCTGTCTAACTCCTCACCGTGCTCACGAGGTGGATTAAAATAAACCCAAGGTGATGTTTGGACTAAACAGTCACATCTCAGTCAGGATGCTTCATTAACACCCTCTACAGACTTGTTCAACACGCTGGAGCAAGTCCAAGTCCGTCACCGTCGCCTTAAAGAATGCGTCACCCCCTTTCAAAATAAAAGCCCGGATCACTGCAGGCCTTTACTCTTTGGATGCAGGTAGAACAGTTGAATCATTTCATAAACACCAACCCAGCTGGGAGGAACATAAACCAGAACG
Source organism: Callopanchax toddi (assembly GCA_006937965.1). Lineage (NCBI taxonomy): Eukaryota > Metazoa > Chordata > Actinopteri > Cyprinodontiformes > Nothobranchiidae > Callopanchax > Callopanchax toddi. The sequence continues at coordinate 94,997 of SSNR01000511.1, read as the reverse complement.
TACGATTCAACTATTCTTAACAGAGGCAGGACTTTTCTTTTGCTTTAGGCCCTAAAGATCTATCTGACTACAAGTGAATGATGAGCTGTTTGAACATAAATCTTCCACTGCTTTAAAAACCCACACAGGTTAATGAAGGGTAATAAACTGAACAAACTCCAAATATTTGTTACTTTAATCAAGTAAGGCTATAAATGAACCAAATACACAGCAGCACTGATACTGACTATTATTAGCTGCACTTCTGGTATCGGTACAAAGATTATATATATTAAATACAATCAGGGAATTTTTACTTATTCAGCTTCTGCTAAATGACTCCAGCACTTCCTTAAGAGACAAAGTGGCTCCAAACAGGTCTGGCTCGATAAAAGAGAGTGCTGACAGGCTCTTTATCGCTGCAACAAACTGGGCCGGCCGCCACCTGGCACGTCATCAGAAAAACCTCTGAACCCTACAGGCAGCCAGCGTGCGGGTTGTAAACCCAGCCAGGTAACCTCCAGCCTCCCAAACGTCAGGACTCTCGTCCTCCGTTTAGCCCGCCCTGCTTCAGAATGCACCACCGATGCAACATTACATCCCGGCTGGGTGGATAATCCCAGCAATCAAAACATCATCATCTCAGCTGAATGAACAATAACACAGAGGCACTGCAGCTGCTCACACACACACACGCATCTGAAATGTCCACAAACAAGTCCTCTGACAGACCTCACACAAAAACACACATTCAGCCAAGCAGGACAATGATTACTCCACTTTCAGAATATAGAAGCTGCTTGGCACAAAGGAGAGAGAGAGGAGGGCAGATGGAAATAGCCACAGCAAATCCACTCAGTCAGAAAACAGAAAATGCTTTTCTCTCCTTCTCCTGCTCTGACGCAGTGGCCTCTGGGAAGACAGAGGGACTGCTGATGCCTTTTCTCGCTCTGTCTACTTTCCTCTTCTCTCCTCTTCACTCACTCCCTACTCCGCTTGCTCCTGTTTTGATTTATTTTCCCCATTAACAATTTAATCTAAGTGCCTGTATCCCTGAGATGCAGAGGTGGTGGAAACAATGCTGCTTCATGTGTGTGTGTGTGTGTGTGTGTGTGTGTGTGTGTGTGTGTGTGTGTGTGTGTGTGTGTGTGTGTGTGTGTGTGTGTGTGTGTGTGTGTGTGTGTGTGTGTGCGTGTGCTGCTGAGGGAACTGATCAGATATCAGATTTTACTGTAAACAGAAAGGCCACGGCTGCAAGTAAAATTAAACTGCAGACAAAAATAAACCACAGGTGTAAGGCTGCTGCACTGGTTAGTGATCTCACATATTCTGGACATTGCTCTACCCTTTTTATCAGCTGGCTGATAAGGCGTCCAGCATGCTAAAGCTGTCTGCAGAGTCCAGACATAAAGTGAAGTAGGTCACTGGGTTGGGCTGAAGCTATCATTTCAGGTCATACTGGCTAAGAGAGCACCAACATGCTCGACTACTGGGATCAAACTGTAACACCAACCAACCAACAACAAGTCAGCAGACATATTTCCACTGCACAACCTCAAACCCACATGCTGAAAGCTTCTGGAAACTCACCGACAGCGGGAGCATCGTATTCGTCCCCCAGAAGTATTTCAGGAGCTGAGTAAGCCAGTGAGCCGCAGGAGGTGTTCAGTGTTTTTCCAGGCTGAAAGCGGTTGCTGAAGCCAAAGTCAGTGAGCTTGACGATGCCCTGCTTCTCAAAGAACACCACGTTTTCAGGTTTCAGGTCCCTGTGCACCACGTGGAGCTGGTGGCAGTAGGAGATGGCGTGGACGATTTGGGCAAAGTAACACTTGGCCACCTTGGAGGGGAGAAACAAAAACAATGTCAAGTGACAGTAACCTCACAATATGCTCGTTTAAGGTCATGGTTCACCCATTGGTCAAACGCTGGTTGACTCTCCACCTTTGACCTTATTAGCAGTTATTATTTTTTACAGCAAAAACCTTCAGTTCTAAACAAACATAGCCCCTGTTTATAGTTTCATACTGGCTGTCCACAGTTCTCATACCAGGGTTCACCAGCTAACACAAGTTTACTAATTCATTAGATTTTCAGTAGCTAGTGGTGTGGAAATGCACTGCCCACTTCCTGATTTCCTTTTTGTATGTTTGTCACACTTAAATGTTTCTGTTTATGAAACAAATTTAAATATTAGACAAAGATAACACAAGGACACATAAAATATGAAGGTGTTTATTATGAAGAGGGAAAAATACCTGAACACGTTATTACCCCTAAACCTAATACCTGGTTTTAACTCTGTGGCAACAATTACAGTCAAGCACTTGTGAGTAATGAGTCTCGTGTCACTGTGGAGGAATTTTGTCCCACTTTTCTTTACAGAATTGTTTTACTTCAGCCACAGTGGAGGGTTTTCTAACATGAATGGCCTGTTTTAGGTCACAGGTCTGAAATTTTCCTTCAGGGTTTTCTGGTAGATCCAGCAAGTCCAGAAGCAGCAAAGCAGCCCCAGACCATCACACTACCACAACACCACCATGTCTGACTGTTGGTTTGATGACGTTTTTCCGATTTCAGTTAGTTTTACTCCAGATGGAACGGGACACACACCTTCCAGAGTTACACTTTTATCTTGTCAGTCATCAAAAAGAGTTAGCCAGTAACCCCAAAAAGGTTCAGAGGTTTTCAGCATGTAAACACTTGTTAGTTAAAACAAGTTAACTAGCTAACAAGTTACCTAATGAGCTAACTAGAGTTTAGAGTTTTTCTGAAGCCAAATAGCTAATTGTTGTTAGCTAGTTAACAATGGTAAAGACGTTAGCTAACAAAAGTTACCTAATAAGCTAACTAGAGTTTTTCTGTATAGCCAAATATTTAAAGCTTGTTTGCTAGTTACTAGACAAAAAGCTAAAACATATAACCTGCCTCATATTTAAAATTTGACTAATGAGTAACTAAACTTCTATCATTTGAACTTTCAACTTTGACCTGAACACTTTAGGCTTAAATAAAAGCATTAGTAGCCTGATAACTGTATGTAACGTTTGCCACAGAAATAGAGAATATGCTGTGTTCTCATTTTTCTGTTTTTAAGTTGCCAGAAAAAGAAGAAATAATTGTTTAACCTGACTATAGGTTATAGATAATTTGGAAAGTCTGGTGAAAGTTTAAAATAATTTTAAAAATGTATGTTAAACTAATCCCTGTCTGCCATGAGAAAGGTTCAGACGGCTTTGGGTTGTTTTTTTTCAAATTCAAGTCAAGCAGATAATAGAAGAATTCTATAAATGGTCACCGGCTCTCGGTACAACATACCCACAAGGTACAGAGTGTACAGCAAACAAAAGTCTGTAATACCAGAGCAGACTCTTGGAACTCAGCCAATCAAAGGAAGGAAGCGAGGCTTGAAGAGAAAACTGACTAAACTTGTTTTAGATGGAGATTGATCTTTATTAGGACCTGTATATGAGAACTTCTTTTTTTAAAAGCATTATTATTAAACGCTGGAGGCTTCCTAGAATAAAAACATAAATCTAAAGAAAAAAATGGCCTTTAAAAGACACATAAAGGACAAAAATATGAGTTGTGTCTGTTCTTTTACTCAAAAAGACAAATAAGTAAATGACGGTCTTTTGTAGTCAGAACTGTTGTTATGGAAACCTTTTAACGCTGAAGTTTTTAAGATATCCAACCCCCTTAAGCTGCAGCTTAACAGCTTTTAACCTCACATGCAGTTTCCCTCCCGTTTATTAAAGCTGATGTATCTGGAGTTGCACCACTAGCTTTGAGCGAACTCCGTTTCCTCATAACTTGTTTTTCTTTTACTAGAGATAAATGAAATGCATTTGAATTCTGCTTCTTGTTTCAGGATAATAAGTTTAATATTACATTTTTATTGATCTTTTTATTACCTGATCTTGAGTCAAGTCCAAGGTCAGGTGGTGTAATATAAGAGCAACTCTGCAGTGCTGAAGTTATGCAACCTAAGCTACAGTTTGAACGCTTGACAGGTTCTTGGCAACCCACTTTCAACCGTGCGCGCCACACACCCTCTCACCTCTTCACTGAGGCCTCCGTCGTGCTTCATGATGCAGTCGTACATGTCTCCTCCGTCGCCCAGCTCCAGAATCAGGTAGAGCTTGGTGGCTGTGTCGATGACCTCATAAAGCCGCACCACGTTGGGATGCTGAACCATTTTCATGCATCGTACTTCTTGGAAAAGGTGACCTCGCGCCACTGGGTCCAGTTTAGTCTTATCTATCACCTTTACTGCAACCTGGAGGAGAGACAGAAGTAGAAGTGAAACTGCTGATGTGTGGTGGAGATAGTGAAACGATCTTGATCTTTATCGTGCAAAACGTTTTTCAGTTTGAAAACGCAACAACATTTAAGGACTTAAAGAGAAGAGGGAACCAAATTCCTTCATAAAAGCCAAAAGCAACAGAACTTGTTGGGAAATCAATTCTCTTTAAAAACTACTCACATGTTTCTAATCTTACTTGATATTTTTCAGACCAACATAATGTTGAAACTTTACCTTTTCACCAGTGAAAACATGGCGAGCCAGTTTGACCACAGCAAAGTGACCCCGACCCAGAGTCTTGTCCAGGTCATAGAGCCCAGCGATCTTCCCATCGTGGTGACGTTTAAGCCCCGACATGTCTTCTGTAGACGGGTCAGATTAGTGGCCTTTTGCTGCCTGCTGGTCTCCAGTTGTCAGTTCACCATCTCCCTCTGATGGGTTGAAGTTAGATGAAGTTTTGTGGTGGAGGCAGCTTTGGGAGTTTACAGTAGGACCTCCTGTCTGTTGTGGCAATTATCTACAGAGGTTTGTCTTCCTGTAAGTGATCAGCTCAGTGAGTCTCTGTTATTCGTGATCTGAGGATGAGAATTGTGAGAAAAGAACAAAAACGGGTCAAAATGTACACTTTTACACTCCAAAAACACCTTTTACACTTAGGAAGACTTCTCAGATTGTGTTATTATCCTAAAGTCAATAAGTTATTACAGTTTCATTTCTAGTAGAGTGAAGAAAAACAGAATGTTCTGTCATTTACAATCTGAGCTATCATCAACACAACTTAGGCAATTTTTTAATATTTAAACCAGGGATGCACCGATACCACCTTTTCAAACCGATACAATACCGATACTTGGACCTGAGTACTTGCCAATACCGAGTACTGATACCGATACTTCTACCGCACAAAAAAAATGCAATGAATTGGAAGAAGGTTCTATCATCTGTTAACTTTAACAAGTACAAGTATATGGTATCGTATCGGCCCGATACCGATACTGGTATCGGTTAGCTTTAACAAGTACATGGTATCGGTATCAGTGCATTCCTAATATTTCTACTCAAACCTCAAAAAAGTCTATACTCATAAATTAAACACTTCTCAAATGACAAATGTTTACTTTACAATCATTGGTTGTCAATATAAATAAGTGGTGACCCAACAGAAGGCTTATCTTCATATGGGCTGATGACTCTATATTGTACATGGCAGTTTGAAGTCAGTTGTTGGTATTTAATAACAGTAAGGTTGACTCGTGAGTTTTTATTGCACAAAAATAATAACATCTAAGACCTCAGGGGACTTGACCTAGTCCAGGTTAAGGCTGTGGTTAGTTCCACTGACTCAGTAACACATTATTTATTAGAAATGTATGAAAATTCAAAAAGGTTTCAATAGCCCAGAGTAAAATCATTGTGTTGCTATCAATCCTGCATTGAAAAACCAAGAACTCTCATTTACAAAAGATATTCACACATCAAGATACTTTGACGGGTTTCTTAGAGGAAATTACTAAGACATTTAATCGCTATCTATTGATAGGTTTTCAGCTCAACCAATTCAGGTCATAATCTTGATTTCTAACATGTTCATAGTTTCTCATCTGATTTTTAACACATTTGATGATTTTTATCTATTTATCAGTGACTGTCTGCTGCTTAGATACATTTTCCCTCTCAGGAATGTTCATCTTGATGCTGCCTTGCTCACAGGTCCGACTCGTCACTGTTCATTCATGTGCACTCGTCATACGGTGTGTTGCTTCAGAGCTCGGGTTGTGAAACGCCTGCAGGGGAGGAATGCCATTTCCCACTTCCAAGAAAAATCTGTGTGCCAACAGCACAACTGCGACGCAAAACGCACAATGTTCTAGCAAAGAACATTCCTGAGAAGTGATCCTAGCCTAGGCGTGCCTCTCTCACCTGGTTTTACAAAGACAACACAAAAGTACAGAGCGGTTGCCAGGGATCACACCTATATGTGCATAGTTAGATACAGTAAGGTGAATAATAAATAAAGCCCTCTCTGCTCTTTGTTGTTGCCTAAATGAAACTATAAAAGCCTCAAAAGCTTTGGCGAGATTCTAAGTTGTGTTTGTAAGTTTCTTATAATGAAATGCGACATCACTGACACACATGAATAATACTAACTGTGCTGAATGCTGCCAACATGCAGGTGTTGATGCTTTCACACACAGGAGAGAAGAAAACAGTCTAGTCCCTGATCACACACACACACACACACACACAGCTGTGATGGTAGGGCAGGTCAGGTGGGATCAATGCACGCCGTGATGCAGCTCTGAGCTGCAGAGCTGGCCTCAGTCAAACCCAGTAATTATCTATGAATGGCTGATCTGCTCGTCTTAATCTAGGCTTCCTGTTTACCTCAACAGGGAGTGTTTAATCACTTAATTGGTTCAAAGCCACAAATGAAACTACAAGTCGAGAACAAAAGTTTGAAAAAAATGATTTGAGGCCTTTCTATTGTCTGTGTGGCAGGTCTGCATAGAGAACATCACCAGTCAGGCTTGTGCTGACGTCGGTTGCATAACCATTCATGGTAGAGTACTGATTTACAAGGTAGATGTGTGTGCGTGCATGCATATAGATAAAGTGTCCATCTGAGGTCAGCCACCTGTTTTAATAGCTGCTCAGCTCCCAAAGCCTGTGACGAGTTCAGGATAAGAATACAGACTGATAGCTAAAATCAGTTTCAGCCACATCTGATGTGTTCCAGGCAAACACTTAAAACACAGAGATGATCAGACAGTCCTGTACGGCCTCAGAGCTAAATATAATAGCTCAGACTGAACATCTGACAATGTTATTTATATCAGATTTGTATTATTTTTATAGTTGTGCCTGCTACGTGAGAGATGTACACGAATATGATACGATATGATATATGATATGATAGGGCTGCACAATATATTGCAAAAATATCATCGCTATATCGTTGTGCACTATATCAATATTGCAAAGAACAGCTTGGATTGTAATAAATCCTGGACTTTTATATTCAAAGCAGCATGCATTTCCATGGCAATGTGATGGACTGTCGCTGCTCTTGATGCACACTCCTGGTTTAGATGATAGCGGCTGAAACAGAATATGTTGTGTCGAAGTTTTGTGATGATGCAACACAAAGAAAGACATAAGGAAAATGCAGATATATTGCAACCAACATCGTCATATAATCGCAATTTCAGCTTTTTTCCAGTATCATGCTGCCTTAATGTGATATATGAGTTATGAGACATGCACATTTACCTACAAATATTTCCTTACTACAAAATAAAGCTTTTAGGTATTTTCTGTCAGTAATGTTTCTGATTTGAGATCCTGCACACCTGGTCAGGCCTTCCCATTAAAAATCTCTCCTCATGAGTCAAAAGGTTGGAATTTTGGAAATCCTCATTGATGATTTTTCTGTTATTTTGTGAATTTATTTTTACTCCCTATTGGCAAGACAGCAGAATGTTCAACTTTTGGTCTGAGAAAAATCAGGCATAACTTTCTTTAATGAGAGTGAGCTTTCTGAACCTCCTAACAGGCTATTTCTTGTGCCTATTTAAATATAAATAAAACATGTATTAATCTAATACATTAGCACATGCTTTTCATGCTGCAGCAAAATGTTAATAATTATAATCCAGCTTTATTTATTGAGTGATTTTAAAACAACTTCCATTAATTAACAGCAAAAGAAACACAAACATTTTAAATAAAATGACAAAGTAAAAAACAAAACACTAAATAAAAAGCTGTGAAGTAAGGAGGAGATTTTCAAAGTTAGCCACATGCCTCAGCGGTATGAGGGGAAGTTGGTTCCACAGTTCTGTTGTCATGACTACAGAGGGATCATTAATCATGTAATAACTATTAAAAACTATTTATCCTAACTAATTGAAAACAGTACACTCATCATAGGGAGTTTGTGGAATGTTTCCTTTGCATTGTTTAGTTGGGTCACAACTTGTGTGAACAAGCAGATTTTACCACACAAATTCGAATGATAAAACCATGAAATGTTCCTCATTTTTAGCCTGGGTGTTTGATCCTGATATAATTTCTAAATGTATAATTTCAAATGAGACATTTTATTTTGACATAACTTTGCTCAGACTCGTGGTAAACTGCACCATGTCACTGCAGGACTCTAGTAAAGTTCTGCTGAGGAGCAGCTGGACGTCACTGAGCATCATCTGGATGATGAACAAACAGAATTTATTATCGTGACTAAAAATATCACGATCCGTGTAAATGACCATCCTGTAACTGTGCTATATTTGTGGTTTCACAGCAGCAACGCGTTGCTGTCCATATGGAACGCCCCCCTAAAGCCCCTCTGCTGCCAACATGCTGCTGCTGGCTGCATCCACAGCAACATGACGGCGCAGAGTGAGCAGGCTGCGCCATCAGCGATGCGCTAAAGGAACATGTGCATTCCAACAGAACACTTTAACCTAAAAGCATCACCTCCAGCCTGCATGTCCTACACGGGTCCGCTTGACTCACCTCAGAGGGGAAATGTGAGGCAGCGCCAGGCGTCCTATCGGGTCCATTTCAGGCTGCGGGGAGCGCGCGAGGCTCCGGACGGTTTCACCGACGCTGATATCCGCCGCCGTTCGGTTCAACGCGGGACACGGTGACGGAAAACCGACCGGCTCCAGGTCGGTCCAAAGATCCCCGGGTTAATCTGCCACACTGTCAACTCAAGTCCTCGCTTCTCCGCTTGCTCTGGCGCTATCAGCTGCGCCAAGTAAACAGTGAGCGGAGTGATGCGGCTCTCTGGACTTTCAAAATAAAAGCTGTTGTTTTTGTATTTTTTGCTCCATCCTTTTCCTTTTCGAACAAATTACGAGCTTATTGCGGATTACGTTATACATTTTTAATTATTAATTAAATTTTTAATGTGCTTCGTCTGTTTGTTGGGAAACGTCAATGTTTTTTTTTTACTTTTGTTCAAAATAATAATTTCCTTTTTTAGTTTTTTGGTTCCAAAAGTTGTGCTTGAAACCCCACTGTTGAGCCTCAAAGCACCAAATTGAGGGTCTTAAAATCTTTTCCAGAAATTTAGTTGGGTTGAAAAGTATTTTCTAAAGGCATATTATAACTTTAATTGTAACAAAAGAAGAGTCCTAAATGGATAGGTAGAATAATATAGGTTTAATTTGTTTGAGTATTCACTGTGCTCTTGTTTATTTAACTTTTTAGCATTGTTTGTAATGTCCATCCAGTAATGTTTGGGGTTTAAGAATTTGCCATTGTTATTTTGTAAGACATAAGCTAAAATGTTGGGGACTACTATTTTACTTTACTACTGAATATTGTTCTGTTTACTACTATTATTTGTATATTTAATATTTGTGGTTTTTAGACTGAGAAAAATATTATCACAATTATCTATTCAGAAATGTGAAAATACTACATTTAGCCATTTACTTTCTTCACGCTAAAATAATTACAATATTTTATCATGATATCAAATTGTCTTGTCTTCAATCTCCGTGAGACAGTGTCCTGAGCGGTGCTTTTATTTTGAATGTGTACTTTTATTAGTTTCCGGTGTGGCCTCTATGAATGGCAGCTCCCTGCTTTCTGACGTCAGAGATACGATCAGAGAACAGCGCGTCTTTTAGGCCCATGATAACAACAGATAATCCTGTTTATGAATAACTGACCTGGGGTCTGCTGTAAGATCTAAGGTTCGTGAACGTTCACGCTTCTGGCCCACTTCCCTCTGATGAGCTCTCGCCCATCTTTAGGCGTGTTTATCGGGCTGCCGTGAAGGAGCTGGCCGCCTGATTGGAGCTGGTGACTGGGGGGTGTTGGCACCATAGATATAAACACTGATTATACATGTCTATGGTTGGCACAGCTCTCCGTCCCTGTTCTCCACACTGAACCAGCTGGTAAATGTTCAAGTGAGCTGTTATGCAACATTTAGCAGCTCCGCTCTGAGATGAAGAACAACCTGTTTGGTCTCAGCACGGAGGCCCATTCCAGCCAGAACCGGGCTACAAAAACACACAGAACCCTCACCCCACATTGATAATTAACTTCCTCCCATCAACACAACGAATCTAGATGACGTTTTGCATTCAGGCTGCTTACATTTATTAAATGTATTTTTCAAATCCACCGTTCTTTTGTCTCTTATCAGATAGGAAGGCTAGCAGTTAGCTGAGACTGCCATCTAGTGGACATTTGGCAGAACTACACCAGCTTTTCCTTTTGACTGAGCTCACAGATCAGGAAGCTGCTACCGAAACACACCCTGATAAGAGACCAAAGGTTAGAAATACACAAGAGTTGCATGAATAGCTGTAAATCTGCCCTGACCAGATTTTATCATTAACATTTAAATGGTATTTCATCTGAATTTACTGCAACCAGTTGTCCTGATGTTATTGGATTTGTTGCTTTGTTCAGAGCTGAGATGATTGGGTTGTGAACTGGAGCTATATTATGAAACTAAAGCTCTAGCTAAAGCTATACACCTACACATTTATATAGGTAGTTATTACAATTTTGTTTCATGTTAAACATCACAATGTTCACCTTCTTTGAGCAGAAATGAATTATGGGTATCAGCTTTGAAACTAGTGTTCCTGTAGAACTATTTTGTTAAATTAACTTGTCATAATTTATGTAAAAGGTGACTTTCACATTGATTTATTTTCCATGTTATCAGATTGATTAGCTTTTCTTGGTTAGCTTTATTGATGCTGATACAGTAAGTTTTTATGAAGTATCTTGAAATAAATCTTTTTGAAAAACACATTGATTTTTAACAAATATATATAATTAAAAAACAAGAGTAAGATACACCAGTACATGTATTCTGTGACTTTATACAATATTTTATGAAGCACCTACTATATTGAAGCCCAAGGCAATTGCCCATCTTTGCCTACTGGTTACATCCACCTCTAATTATAGAATTCTATCTTGTGATGAATACAATATTTTGAGTATTTCCAGTTTTCTCTTTTATTTGATGGTTTTAAAAGAAGCAGACCAAATATATGGGTATGTGAATAACTTAAAATATTCAGCTAATATGCAAATTGTTTTCTATATTTAGAAGCACCTTTAGGGTATTTGTCCAAATAAGCTTCCACTAGCAGAGTTAATGTGCTACATCACAGCACATATACAAGATATACTACGTACAGTGGGGCAAAAAAGTATTTGGTCAGCCACCGATTGTGCAAGTTCTCCCACTTAACATGATGGCAGAGGTCAGTAATTTTCATCATAGGTACACTTCAACTGTGAGAGACAGAATGTGAAAAAAAAAATCCATGAATTCACATGGTAGGATTTTTAAAGAATTTATTTGTAAATTAGGGTGGAAAATAAGTATTTGGTCACTTCAAACAAGGAAAATCTCTGGCTCTCACAGACCTGTAACGTCTTCTTTAAGAAGCTTTTCTGTCCTCCACTCGTTACCTGTATTAATGGCACCTGTTTGAACTCATCTGTATAAAAGACACCTGTCCACAGCCTCAAACAGTCAGACTCCAAACTCCACTATGGCCAAGACCAAAGAGCTTTCGAAGGACACCAGGAAAAGAATTGTAGACCTGCACCAGACTGGGAAGAGTGAATCTACAATAGGCAAGCAGCTTGGTTTAAGAATTTATTTGTAAATTAGGGTGGAAAATAAGTATTTGGTCAATAACAAAAATTCAACTCAATACTTTGTAACATAACCTTGTTGGCAATAACAGAGGTCAACCGATTACTATAGGTCTTTACCAGGTTTGCACACACAGTAGCTGGTATTTTGGCCCATTCCTCCATGCAGATCTTCTCGAGAGCAGTGATGTTTTGGGGCTGTCGCCGAGCAACACGGACTTTCAACTCCCTCCACAGATTTTCTATGGGGTTGAGGTCTGGAGACTGGCTAGGCCACTCCAGGACTTTCAAATGCTTCTTACGGAGCCACTCCTTTGTTGCCCGGGCAGT
>SSNR01000511.1:41694-71811 GCA_006937965.1 Callopanchax toddi | reverse complement strand
CTTAAACCCCCCCCCCCCCCCCATTTGCAGACCAAACACCAGAGCCAGGTTCTCCCTTGAGGACATGTGATGACAGATTGTGTGCACCCCTAACTATAACACATGTTTTGATCAAAGTTATTATAACTTTGATGTATTTTTAATTCACTTGAATAGTTTGATCCTTGATTGATGGAGTTCAGTGGGTTTCATAACCTGACAAATCAAAAGGATTTATGTTCTAACAGAGTAACAAACAAACCTATTTTTCATGCATTTGTAATGTTTTATCTTGTAGAAGTAATAAATTCAGAGTTATGTAACGTTAAGGAGTTGTTACATTTATTTTACATTTAATTTGGTTACATTTTGAAGTTATCTGACCCTTTGAGGACAGCCATTATGCTGATGTGGCCCTCGGTGAAAAGGAGTTTGACACCCCTGCCCTATTGTATAGCATGGGCCACCATACTTGACAAAAACAACGTCGTTTCTATGGTTACCCGTCGTACTTTAAGGTGGTCTCTGTACTGCTCCCGCTCCCCGCAGCATGGCTAATAAACCACCAGTTATTTTCTGCTAAGCTGGAGTTCTGGTGAACTTATTCTGACATGCTTCATTAAGCAGCATCAACAGCGATCTGCCCGCTGGGAGCCCCGTAGCGTCATTTCAATACGGGGGTGTCTGTCCGCGACTCGGTTTATGTTCTGGCAGTGGCGCTCGTTGCATTCTCCCTCAACCCAAAGTCCTCACATCATGTATTTAATCTAAAACGCTAAACATTACCTTAATACCTTCTCTTGTAGTGACTGTAGAGTTGATGGACACACAGATGCGTCGCGTGTTGCTTCCTTTCGCACTTTTTCCCGGCACGTTCAGCAAACAACTGTCCCTCTGCATTCTTCAAATATCCAAAATATGCCCATACTTCCGACTTTGTCTTATTTGAGGGCTGATGGATGCCCTCAGTGCTGTTTTCTCCTCTTTTCGCCGTCATTTTAGGTTTAGCTTAAGAAAGTTGTGGATGTAAACACTACAAAGTGCGCATGCGCAGAAGCTTCACCTGAGGGGACGGTGGCTGGGGAGCACACCGAGCCAAAACCGCAAAGGTGGTTAAACCCACCGAGATAATATAGTTTTTTAAAAACATGACAGTAATTATTATTGTCAACATTTTTACCGGGGTTTACCGCGAAACCAGTAACCATGACAACCCTATTTACACCTAACTTCTCATGTGTTTTGTAGGTGCAAATTATCTGGCAAAGGTGGTAGACTATGTGTCCAAACAACATAGATACAAGCTTGCCCTAGAGAGTCCAGCTGGTGCCACACTGACAATAGGACCCCTGGAGGACACAGAGTACAGAGACAAACCTGATGAAGTGAATGAATGCAGCACATTCTATTTTCCTACCAAATTAAAGTTGCAGGTTATTGGTTACGTGGAGGGAGTCCCATTCACTTGTGAGCAGCTTATTCTGATGATATGTGAGGATGGGAAGGTTTATGGCTATGATGGAGATGAGATGCATCTGGTGGCGTCCAATGTGGACCAACTATTAAAGTTTGGAATTGAATATCCTGCATCCAAGAGCTGTTACTACGGAGAGGCCTTCAAAGATATGGTGAGTCACTGACTGAGAACGTGCTGCTGAGGGGTTAGCTAGGAACACTGACATTTTTCTGGTGTTTATGTTTAGACCAAAGAAGACTGGCACAAGCTGAGGAACAGCCCTGTGGGCAAGCAACTGGATCAAGAGCATCGTGAACTGGTGGCTTCACACAAAACGGAAATCTCAGACATCATCAGACGCAACAAACTGAAACAAAAGTTGGTGCTATTAACTTTTAAATGTTAAATACACTTTTGTATTTTTAAAATTTAACAATACCCATTAAACTCACTGAACTGTCTCTAGATGATTATTTGCCATCACTACTAGGACTGTGCGATAGAAAATGTCTATCATCAAATAAAAAGCTCTATCATTTACGCCATGGTTAGGAATTTTACGGCAGTAATTTACATCATAATGCACTTTATGGCATGCTCCTGCACACGCCATGCAGCAACACATAAACAAACATGGAGGCAGAAGAGGGTTGCGGACGCATTTTAAATAGGGTCAACAGGATAACCAGCTAACGCAAACCAATGAGCTTGCAACTAAAAGAGGGACATCTTCTGTTGCATGAATGTGGTTTAAATATACCGTATTGACCCAAATATAAGACAAGTTTTTTTTTATTGAAAATCATGTAAAAATTAGGGATGAGCGAGTACACCTCTATCTGTACTCGTAGTGGGTGGGTCCTAACCAGGAAGTGGGCTGATCATAAAACCGGAAGTGGGTGTGGCTTACCTCTGTTCATTATTTTAAGTCTGAAATTGATATGGATTGATCAGAAGTTGCTATATGTATTGTTTATTTGAAAACTATTTACAGAGCAGCCTCAGATTTGAGATTCAATGGTTTTGATCACAATATTAAAGGCTGGGTTTTTCAAACTTTTGGGAGCCAAGGTACATTTTGTCAATAAAAAAACCACAAGGCACACCATGGGGGGAGGAGGGGGCGGGGGACGGGAACCAGCCTAACTTTAACCTCCCAGACCAGAGTCACAAACCCCCCCAACATTCACCAGACCAGCTGAAATCTGAGCTCATTGATGTTTGATAAAGTTAGCAGGTTGAATTTGGTCCAATCAAACATTTTTAACACTAAAACAAATTGATCTGTCAGGACTGCAGCTGTTTTCAGAGGCTCATCCTGTTTTAATATTTTTTACTGTAGAAACCTTCTCATCTGTTCACCTGACAATAAAGAATTATATTTAGTTTACAGGTGACCAGATTAAAGCATACATTTTTTACCACATCAAATAACTTCAGATTTTTTTTCACCTGTCAAAAAGTGATTGTAGCATCCAGTTTATCAGTAAAGGATTAAATCTGCCATAAAATGACTTTATTTCTCTCCTGTTAATTTCATTATCCATGTTACAGCATGCAGGACTCTGTCATCATGTTTTAGTTAAACTACTTGTGGGTGTACTTTAGTACCGTATTTTATGTGAGTTTCTGAAAACAACTGTAAGGACAAACCCTCTAAGTCATTGACAGATAAATGAGTTTTTAGTGTTGATGTTTGATCTGTTGAATTTTAAGATGTCAGTTACACTGGGAAACAGTTTGGACGGCGCACGCTCCCATTTACTTTATTATAATGAGATGCGCGAGCACGGCTGAGTTCACCAGAGGCTCTGACAGGTGATCAGATAACGGGACCTTCGTCCTTCAGCCAAAGAGAGGAGGAGACACTGAAAACCAATGGGTCTCTATGACCGTTAAAAACAAGTTATGCTGAGGGGTTTTTACACCGACTTTTTTTTTTTGTACATCATGCAGGATCAAAGCAAAATGATGATCGAGCCAGTGTCCATGGACCCACTGATCTGGTTTTATGGACCGGTCAGATCAAAGTATGAATTTAAAAAAGTTAGGACTGTTGCTGGTCCACCAGGAAACGCTCAGGTTCACCAGAGCGCCGGTCCAGGTTGACGCGGAGCCGCAGTGAGTTTGCGACTCGCCTGTCCCCCTTCTCCTCCTCCTCCTTCTTGCTGAACTTTTTCCCAACCACACACTAGTTATGTCTACTTTAGGAGGGGGAGGTGTGCTGGCCGAGCTTGTTGTGGGCCGCGGTAGCTCAGGGCACTGCGCGTCTCCCCAGACGCGCCCCCTACCCGGTCCAGCCAGGTCCTGGATTTGCTGCGTGGGCTGACTCCAAACAGAACCAGAGTCAATGGCATATTATTTGCAGATTAAAATTAATTACTTTTCAAAAAGTGTTTTAGACCAATTAGGTGAAACTGAATAATTTCCCACAGCACACCTGACGATCTCTGCTGCAGAGATGTGTGTAGGGAGGGGCGGGCACTCTGTGTGACTGCGGGCAATTAGAGAGCAAAGAAAAGACAGACGGTTCCCTAATGAGGATTTTCCTTCAGCACGAGCACGAATATTCACGTTTCACTCGGATGATGCTCGTATTCGGCAAATATGCTTTATCCATACCGGATACTTGTCTGAAACGGGTATTCGGTTCATCCCTAGAAAAATGTGGGGTCGTCTTATAATCGGGTCTAGCATTTTGGGGTCATTACACGACTGCAACAGCAGAGGGCGCCAGCTTTCTTTAAAAGGCAAAGCTGACTGGAGCAGACTGGATTAAAAGTTTTAACAGACAACCGAGGCAGAGTTATGACCAAATTTTAAGATAATGGTGGTCAATGCAGCAGAGGCATCAAACAGCTGTCAGGCAGCCAGGAAAAATGGAATTATGGAGTGAAATGTCTGAAGATGGAGCATCGTGGCAATGATGTTCTGTGGGAGGAGACGGGAAGATTGTGTGAGAACAGCTGATCAGAAGACTGAGTTAAAGCCTCATGTAGACTCTTGATTTGACATGTCATGAGCAAAGCTCTGACAGTTTGCTTTATTATGGTATTTTTTGCTCAGGATCTCTGTCTTTCCTGATGGAACACCACACACACTAGAATATGCATTACAGATCTTTGTGATTGCATTAATAGGCAAATATTAAAGGTCTGTATTTAAGGTATTATTGAAATTACTTTCTCAGAATTTCAATAAGAATAGTTTCTTAAAAATTTTAATTTAGTTTTTTTCTGAAGATTAGTCTTGGAAAGGGGGGGGGGTTGTCTTATAATTGGGGTCCTCCTATATTCGGGTCAATATGGTAAAAAGATTGACGTGGACCAGATAACAGTTGTTTGTAAGTTTTGCTGGCTCCCGGTCCCAACAACAGACTGCCAACACCACAAATTTATTTTATCACCTGTGCAAAAACCACAACAAAGAATACAGAGACAGTCAACGAGCAAAAGCTGCGTCGAGTGTTGGTGTAAGCGCTCATAATAAACTCCAGACGCTTCAACAGGCTTTTACACGTCGCACACCTTGTAGCTCCTGCAGATGGAAATTACTGCTGCTGTTACCAAACACATCTGTAAAGATATGGGTCCAATCTACTCGGTGGAGAAACGTGTTTTGTGAGTTACAGTCGAACCGAGATAAGAAATACCTAGCTGAAAACACATTACTAAAGTCAGCTTACCTGAATTATATGATGCATGTTGGGTCACAGTGGAGGCGGAGATTCACAAGGGGATGTTCTATGTTTTGTATGTTTATCGTTATCGGGATATGAAATTTTGGACATATCGCCCAGCCCAAGTCACTAGCCTACTGTGTTTTTATGTGTTAATCTGACTACAGTAGTTCACACTTGAACCGTACAAAAACTGACACAAAATCTTACTTTGGGGTAATGGCGGATCAGGGGAATGGAGATTGTCCACTGATCAGGAGATCAGGGTTCAATCTCAGGCTCAAGCCTTTTGTCAAAATATTCTTGGGCAAGATAATGAACCCTCAACTGCCTCCCGGGTGCCATGAAGCTGACTGCCCTCGGATCCTCAGGGATAGTTTAAAGGCAGAGAACAAATTCCACGTGTACTGTTTTTTACTTACTTTTCTAGGGAAAGCACCAGGATGCCGCAACACGTGACATTAATACTCTTAGTTACGGAAATTTAAAACTCAGAACATTTCAATGCTAATTCTCTCTCTTCTCACCACAGGTCGGTTCGACAGAAATGCAGCTCCCTTCCTGGACCAATAAGTCAGCAGAAAGGTGGAACATCCTTCAACAATATAATACCATGCTGAAAAAAATACTGCATGGGCTTCCCCTCCATCTGGGCAAAAGGCAGATGTCTGCACATTAACAGGGTTTGTACATCTGCTTGAAATCCTCACACGCTTGATTATCAATGGGATAACTTAACTTAAAGGGAACCTCGAGTGAAACGTCAAGTTTGCTCTAAAACATTCATTTTGCTGTCATAAGTCAACGTGGCAGAAAAACAAGCCAAATGTTTTCCCTTAAAGCAGGGGTGCCCAACCTTTTTCGCCACAGGAGCTACTTTTATAATGATGTTTATAATGTCAGAGCGTTTTTGCTTGTGAGACAGGAAGTGTGTTGCAAGCAAGAATAATTTAAAAATAAAAGTAAATCAATGTAATTGTAAGAAGTGTAATGACCTTACTGGGTATTGGTGAGTACGCAACTGAGAGTACTCATGGGTATTTGGCCACTGTCGCGTTTAATACCTTCCATCTTTAAAATATGTAGTGGAAACTATTAGAGGTTTGCTCTGTGCTTTTTCATCCATCCATCCATTTTCTGAATTGCTTCATCCAGCAAAGGTCATGGGAAGCTGGTGCCTATCTCCAGCAGCCATGAGGCGGGGACACCCTGGACAGATCACCTGTCCACAGGGCCACATAACGACCTACAACTATGAGTACACTCACTCACACCTTGGGGCAATGTAGAATCACAGTTAACCTAACATGCATGTTTTTGGTCTGTGGGAGAAAACCAGGGTAGCATATACTAGACAAAAACCCTCACATGCATGGAGAGAACATGCCAACTCCACTTAGGTCACAGTCAGGAAGTGAACCTGCAACCTCCATGCTGCAAGGCCTAAGAGCTACCAACTGGACCACCATGCAGCCCCTCTGTGTTTATTTATTATGTTGTCTTTTGTATTTGGAACTGTTTACATTTGTTTTAATTGAAAACCAATAAAAAATTTTTTTTAAAAACAACAAAGAAACTGGTTTCTGCAGTTTACATGGCACTTGATGTTTTTCAAAACCACTGAGGTCAAGAAGGTGGAAAGTCAGCTCACAAGGACAAAAAGTGGCCTGAGCTCCTAGTGCTGCCTTGGAAATCACAGCTTGCATCTTGTAGCACAGTCGTCTTGAGTTTACCGTCTCTAGACCAGCCCATGTGTCAAAATGAAGCTTATAACTTCCCGTTTGTGAGTTCAGAGTATTTATTAAAAATCCATCCATCAATCTATTTTCTACATTGCTTCCTTTCTCCGAGGGTCACAGGGAGCTGGTGCCTAACTCCAGCAGTCACAGAGCGAGAGGCAGGGGACACCCTGGATGGGTCACCAGTCCATCGCAGGGCAACACAGAGACAAACATGACTCACATTCACACCTAGGGACAATTAAAGCTACACTTGGCAGCTTGATAAACAATGTAGCTTTTAACGTTTGTTTTTAATGCCTCACAACGTTCTAACATAGTATAGATATTAATATATTATGGAGATCTAAAAAACCCAGAAAGAAATCAAAGTGGTTGTCCTGCAGTTCTCTTAAAAACTTTAGAAAACTAAAAATATTTGGAGGTGAAAAGAGGAAAAGCTGGGGTAACGTTTCTACGGCTGGAGTTTTAGTGTCTATTGTAACCGTGGCAATGCATGGTCTCATGTCCGCGGAAAAGCTGGCCTACGGATCATACCCGATGGAAGGGCAGCGCTCTGAGACGCGTTTCTGTAAAATAGCTAGCGATACGTAGCTTGTTTACCAACCTGCCGAGTAACTTTAACCCAACATGCATGTCTTTGGTCTGTGGGAGGAAACTGGAATACCCAGAGAAAACTCACACACATGCATGGGGAGAACATGCTAACTCCACGCAAAGAGACCGCAGTCGAATGCAAACCCACGACCACCTTGCTGCAAGGCAACAGCGCTAACAACTGCGCCACCATGCTGCCTCATTAAAAATCTGATTTTACAATTATTCTTAATTTATGTTCATTATTTGTACATCCTTGACTTCACCACTGAAAGGTCCCAAAGAATGAAATGAATCGTATTAATATAAAATTTAAAAGTAAAAAGAAACCAAGACATGATTTTTTTTTGCACTTTATTTTTGTCTCAAAGTGCAGTTTTAAGACTTTAAATACAATCTAAACATAACCATTAGATCAAGTAATATTATTCAATTGGATAGTCTTCCTCTTCTTCATCTCCATTTTCAAGGCTTGCTCTTTGTGGAGTGTAGAAGTTATTATCCCATACAAAATTATGTTTTTTCAGAACCTGCTTAAGAAGACATGAAACATCATTCCTTGCCCTGTCATTTCCTTCCACATTTCCGGATTGTGTTATTAGCTCTCTAACAGTATTTTCATTTTTTAACAAGTTGCTCAAACTTTCAGCTTCAGCACAGTTTCCATAAGGTGACTTTTTTGTTTCAGTCGTCTTCAGGTTAAACATATCCTTGCATGAATGGCAAGGTTGCTGTCTTTCCAAGTCTTTGATGCTGAAGGCCTCACAGCTGACATCGGCAGGTAGTTGGATGGTTCCATCAAAGTAGCTCTTCTTCTTCGTCCCAGGAAAGTAGGTCATCACTGCTCCAGCTACATAATCGTCCCAGAAGTTGAGACACGCTGAGGCAATAATGATTTGTCTAGCAGGCGTGCGATAAGTAGACATCGAAACTCCATAGTACTTTTCTGAATCTGAGACACTGGAGACACACAGGGTGTTGGAGAACAACATCTTCGTGTTGTCATTTTGCTCTAACTCTTCGTCATTTTCTTCTAACTCTTTGTCTTTTTGCTCTAACTTTTTGCCTTTTTGCTTTAACTTTTCAATGAGCTGTTGCAGTTTTTCTTTTATCTTCTCGTCTTCTTCTGGTCTGAACAGCTTTACAATCTACAAGTAAAGAAATGTGTTGTTAATATAAATACTTTTGTTCAAACTGTTTTTGGGTCAGTTGATATGTATTCAATAAAAAACAAATAATTGATCAATTTAAAACATTACAGCAGACATGGAAGTGAACAGGTGTGATCAAATAGTTATTTCACAAATTGTCCCTAAATGATCGAACCCTTGAACATTCTAACATTCAGAGTACAATCTGATATGTAAAACAGAAAAAGGAGGTGTCCAGACTTTTTTGTTTTATTTATTACCTTTATAGACCTGCGTGTATTAACAGGAAATACATTATGCTTTTCAAATTGTCCAAACGGAGGTTTCTCACTAGCAGCTACAGGAGCCTGTCAACATCTGCCTTCATTACAGGAGCTTTCGGTGAGTCACACTCATAGCCGACATTTTAGAGCACACACACCAACGCGGAGCCCATTTTGAATCCGTCTGAACTTCACTAACACTCCTCTTTCTCACAGCTGTGGTTTTATTGTTTGACTGACTAGAAGAATAAAGTTTGTATCACAAACCACGTAAAAACTAAACTGATTTTTTTTAGTGTCATGTTTGAAAGCGATGCTGCTTCTTAAATGTCATTCTGTCTCAGTGTTTGAACAGGACTTCCTGTGTGAGTCATTTCACAAAGATTAGCAGTTTTTATTCCGAGTTGTGGTTAGACTGGGTTTAAGTTGTAGATGATACTTTTTCCTAATGGATGTCACTGTCAGAATAAATGTTGATTCAGGTTTCTATAGAGAGAGAGCAGTTACATTTATTCCTCTGGTCCCTCCTGATGTGTTCTTATATGTAATTATACTGCTGCAGGGTTGGGAAGGCCCACAGTTTAACAACAATAACAACGATTAAATAAAAATTATAGAAATAACTTGACAAACAATTTTGTGCTGTTCTTATTAACCTTTCACAACTATTATAACAAAAATCTAAAGTTTTAGGAGACAGAAATGTGTTTAAAGAGAAACAGACTCGCCCTGTTATTTAAATCAAAACTTCAGGTGAAATAAAAAGTCTGTAAGTTGTGTTTGGAGGTCTTACCATGTCCAGCACACATGAAAACGGACTCCGTCGAGGTATCTGAGAGGAGCAGAGGACAAAAGGCTGAGGGAATGTTTCCTTCAGGTATTGTAAAAAGTTCTCGTTGCCATCAAAGATATTTTCAGGGAAATATTCATTCTCTGTAAATATGATTTTTCCTAAAAAGAAGATGCTATGAAGGATCTGAAAAGTGAAAATAGACACAAGAAGACACCATTTGTTTCATGTGAATGAGAAGTTTCCAAACAATGAATGAGAGTACCTGCCACCTTTAAACATACCTCATCCACTAAGAACGAGGTGTTTTCTTTAGTGTTGCTATCCATGCTGACCATTTCCTTAATGAGTAGGAAAGCAATTTTCCTGAATCGTTTGTGTCTTTTTCCCTCGTCCCTAAAAAACATCAATTTTAGAGAATTTAAATCTAGAAATCAACAACAGTCTCGTGTTTCTGTAAGCAGGCTGACTTACTGGTACTCCCTGCTCGGTTCTAAAGCCTGCAGCTGGAGTGAGTAGAATTATTAATTAGAATTATTCATTTCACTGATAATCATTACAAAATGTAGAAGTAATTATAGATACATAAAAGAAAAACCCCAAAAGCTGCGACTCACCATCGTAGAATCAAAGTAAATGAAACTGATAGAAGCCCTGCCTCTTTACTCTGATTACTTCACTGCTGCTGTAATGTGACAGAAACTCAAACTCCACCCAGGTCCAAATATGAACATAACGCCAGAGGAAGAGTGAGACCATACCCACAGAATTCAGTGGAACAAACCAGGAAGTTTCTTATGAAACTGTGAAAGGCTTGGCAGCCAAACACAACATGCACTCACAAGCACTCGGTAAATCGTGACGTGTAATACCTTTTTTAGCCTACTATACAACTAAATAAAGAAAAATAAGGCTCAAATATGAATGAAACGTTTATTAACTCTTTCTTTTGACTTATTTTTTCGGGTATGAAATGTGTCAACTCAGCCTTTATTTATCCAGTGTATTTAAAACAGCTTTTGTTGAGCAAAGTGCAAAAGCAAGAAAGAAAAAAAAACCACAAAACCAACAAACAAATAAATACAATAAAATGACAGGAGGTAAATGGAAAAGAGAAAACTTGCACAAAAAAAGCTGAGGACTGAAAGTGAGGTTTTGAAATTAGTCACAGAGGAAGTCAGGTTGATGTGGAGGCAGGGACAGTTCTAGGGGGGCCAGGGCCCCCCTGACAACAAGCTTGGCCCCCCTGTGGGCCCTGCTAAGTGTTGAGTTTTTTAGATTGTGCCCCTGTAAAAAAGCAGCTGGACCCAGCCTGGCCCCCCCTCTAATGTTGGTTTAGAACCGCCACTGCGTGGAGGAGAAGGTTCCACAGTGTAGGTTCTAAGGCATGGTCACGGTCAAGTTTATTTATAAAGCACATTTATTGTTGCTCACGCAACCCAAAGTGCTGTACATAATAAAAAGACAGTTTCATGAAACACAGATAAAAACAAAGGTAAAAGATGAGTAAAAGGATAATAAAACCAATGAGCAAATAAATTCAAATGACCGCAATATCTACGAGTCAATATCAGACCACCATAAGAACTAATAAAACTACACTAATCAACCTGTACTTAAAGCCAGATCAAAGAAGTGAATTTTAAGAGATGACTTAAAATTCTCCAGGCTCTGTGAGGTCCTAAGATGTGGTCGAAGGCTGTTCCAGAGTCTAGGACCACCAGTCCTTGGTAAACAAAAAGCATTTGTGAACAGACACTGGATCGTACTGATGGCGAAAACAATGGATAACCTCATGGAAATTATAATTATTGTAATTATTATACTCCAGTTGCGGCCGGAGCTCATGGGGAACCAGCTCTGTGAACAGCATGAAGTAATGCGTCGCATGATGCAGGAAGTCGTTCTGCTGCAGCAGCGGGGCTGAAGACGCAGACAAACACCAAGCCTGTAGGTAAGCGTGAGACTTCAGCCGACCAATCAGTCTGCAGTGGGCGTGTGGCCCAGCTGAGTGGCCCCGCTCGGACCACAGAGGAGCAGGGTCGTGAAAAAGTATGGGCTCGGCTCCAAAACCAGACATGTATCTGAAAGGTACCGAGCAAAGCCGAGCAGAGCGGGTACTGGTCTGTAAGCACCATAAGTCAATAATAAAATCGTAAAACTGATTTAAAAAATGTGCTAAATGGGCCCGGTGTTAAATCGATCGAATAATTGGAAGCGAGCGATCCTCTGCAGCTTCTAAGGTCCTCCAAACCGCGACCGTCAGTGGAGGAAAAGGTTAAGGAATGATTACAATAATATTTAAAAGTAATGAAATAATGCTGCTGAAAATGTAATTATTATAATTTTTAAAATTAATATGTGACAGATCAAAATAGAATATGACCAGATTTTTTAAACCCTGTCAGTCAAATGATGGAAAACGAAAAAGTCTAGTGTGACCTCTGGGTGGTGGGACACCAAGGTGTTTCCAGCCTAGCCTAGACATACAGTATACCTCCAGCAGGTCCCAGGTTAGTCCTTCTGGCAGGAGTCACCTTCCCCACGGAGGAGTCCAAGTCCAGGAGGAATCCTGATCAGATGCCCTGATGCACCTCAGCTGGCTCCTGTCAACGTAGAGGAGCAGCGCTTCTATGAAGCTTGGGTCCCACAGGAAATATAAACACCTTTTGGCGATCATTCCCTCCCCGATGCTTGAGCTCCTCACACTAAGGTTGAGTTCTTACCACTTCACCTATTTTGTTGTTAAAATGTGCTCAAGTTGTTTTTGATTTGTTGAACTTCCCCAACCTTTTTTGCATCTTTTGTAACTTTTTTGAATGCGTTGCTGCCATCAAATTCAAATTGAGCAGATATTTTCTATGAAATGTAAAAACGTTGTTTATGTATGATATTTGTGAATCATTGCATTCTGTTATTATTTACACTTTACTAAGTTTCCTGCACACGTACAAAGATGGATGCATAAAGTTTATTACATAGGATCTCATCAGGTTTTACCACAAGTCATTACACACATCTGTAATTTGTTATTCTTAACCATTTTACTTGTTTGTCTTGATCTTTAAAACCCAAATCTCCAATAGAATAATCAAATACACTATACACAGAATAGTGCTGTTATCCTTAATGTCTATACTCCATATGAAACTGGTGAAAATGAAGGGGAATATTTTAGTGGGTTGGCTTTTATTAATGCATCCCAGTATGTACAGTATATATATTGTGGGTCATTTTAATGCTGATCTTACAGACAGTAATTCTCAGTTTGCTAAACACTTAACCCAGTTTTGTGAAGATAATAATTTTATCCTGTCGTGTAAAGTGTGGACCATAGTACAGCTGATGGACATGCTGCATTAAAGAACATGACTATAAGGTATGGGGTAGCTGGGTCAGACCATACTGCCTGAAGCAATCAGGGATAATCATGTCACTAATAACGCTACTAGTGTGAAATTAGAATGATCAGCATTTAGTGATGAAGGCTTCATAATAATGCAGTTAAATATCTAAATATTTATTTGGCTAAAGAAGCTATTTTGTGGAAGGATGTATGACAATATAGTAAATGCTCTGTATGAAAGTGGTAAACCATTTGACGTCAGCATAATCAGATACCTAATATCAGGCCTGAGTGGAAAGAACATGTAGCCTCGTATCAGGATGAAGCACATGTAGCTTTTAGACTGTGGGACATGACTGGAAGACCAAAGCAAGGTCCAGAGTTTGAACAGAAATGTGTGAATGCCAGCTATAGGTATGATGTTTCATATAATAAAAAATGAGCAGGTTATAAGGGCAGATTCTATGGCCAGGAAAATGCTGAGTAATAATGTCAAAGATTTTTGGAAAGATGTAAAAACTCTTAATAAGTGCAGATCGTCTCTACCAGGTAGAGTTGAAGGTGTTTCTGCATGGAGCAGATAATGTTGCAGCATTATGGAGACAGCATTACTTTACATTGTTCAGTTGTATAAAAAGTGATCTGTATGAGGATGACTCAGACATAGATGAGGAACCTATAAGTAATGACACAGGGGGTTTATGAAGCCATTCACAAACTATCTGATAATAAAGCCTGTGCTTTGATCACATTAGCACAGAACATTTGAAACATGCTAGTCTAAAGCCTGGGTCACACAGGAGACTTTAGCGCCACACCGTGGTCATTTTTGTTAATTTAAAGCAACGTGGCGTTCCTGGGTTTATTGTGAGGATCCTCTCTTACTGGTACGCTCACCACAAGATGCA
Organism: Callopanchax toddi; assembly: GCA_006937965.1. NCBI lineage: Eukaryota > Metazoa > Chordata > Actinopteri > Cyprinodontiformes > Nothobranchiidae > Callopanchax > Callopanchax toddi. The sequence continues at coordinate 57,903 of SSNR01000511.1, read as the reverse complement.
GGTTAAATGGGGAGGCAGTATCTCTGCCCCCTTTGGTGTTAGACAGGGTGGAGTTTTGTCTCCTGCTTTATTTCATTTGTATGTTGATGATCTGTAAATGCAGCTAAGCCTGTATCACATGTCTGCTGGGTAAAACACTGACTGATAAACCATCTGATGGATGCAGATGACCTGGTGGTCTTCAGTCCAAGTAGTGCTGGTTTACAGCATTTCTACTGTTCTTGTGTACAATATGATATCCAGTATAATACTGTTAAAAGTGCTATCTTGATATGTAGAACTAAGCAGGATAAAAGGCTAAATTTTATTGTGTTCCACATGGCAAACATTTTTCTTAAAGTGAATAAGAAGGTTAAATATATTGGTCATGTTGTAAATGATCAAATGAATGATGATGATGATGATATTTATAGACAATGTTGTAAGCTCTATGTTCAGGTGAATACCATTGCACATTTAGCTTCTATTCATCTCCTGTAAAAGTGGCTCTGTTAAAGCATATTGCACACCACTTTATACTGCCCAACTGTGGTCTTTTTACTAACAATGCAGTATGCAGAAGCTGCATGTTGCATACAATGATGCATTTAGAATCCTCCTTAAAATACCCAGATAGCGACTGAATGGCTAACAGTATAATTTCAGCATCACTGATCCTACTGTGTCTGTCAATGAAGTCAATCTGTCTATCTGATCATAAAGAAGATTTTTTAATTAAATTAACTTGTTGGTGCCAAAATACAGTTTTGTCAGTTAAACTGTTTTAATTTTGGAATTATTTGATAGATTAAATGAAAATCATGTATTTATGTTAGAAGCAGCTATTCACGTTTTGAGTTTTTGTTGTTTAAATTGAAGGAAACTATTAAAGGTGTTAAAATTCTGTAAATCACAGAACATAAATGTTAATGGGCTTGTTTGAGATGAACTGCGCCTCGCCTGGAGAACAGACGAGAGCAGGCGGACGCAGCAGGGGGCGTGGCCAAAAGTCTGCTTTTAAGTCGGACAGATTTTCCTAAATGTAGCTCGTAGGTGACGATAAGGCTGAAGATATCGCGTTAATGTCCGTAATAGCAGATGACTCTCCTTTTTTTCCAAAATCTTTATTTGAAGTTCAAAGTATTTCAAAACAAATTCAAGAGTGAACAAGTATCAACAACACTAAAGTAAACAAAATAATAGACATATATCCAGAGAGATTATATCAAAGAAAATAAACATGATGGTGCTCTGTACTAAATGATATGATTATAAAAATCAGACAGTAGTTTTATTAGAACTTTATAGAAAATGGAAACAGTTCCTACTGAAAACTCTTTGAAACAAATCACATTTCTCACTGTGGCCTTTATAGTTGACATCATCAACGTGGCATGTTTTTACAATATGTAAAAAATAACATTTCGCATTCTGCCACAGGATGTTTGGATCAAAACGTGAACCAATCAGATCTGAGATCAGGTGAGAGCCAGGCGTTTCCCGTCATGCCCTCGGTTTTGCAGCCGGTGGAGAGCAACTTCAGCCGCCTTGCTCCAAAATCTGCGGCCGCCTTGATCTCACGAGGTTATCGTTAACTACGTAGGCATGACATCAGAGCAAGTCGGCGTCAAGTCGGACAGAAATCTAACCGGCATGCAATGGGCGCCGATCACCGGTGATCGGATCTGCGCAAGAGTACCCAGCTGCATCAAAATGGCGCAGAACTGGCTCATCTCGAACGCACCTAATGCGTAACGTAGACGATCACGTGGACATAGAAAACGTCGCTGCGTCGAATTTGCGTTGCGTTCAGAAATTTAATTATTAAAATTCAAAGACTGATGAAAATTAAACGACTTAGATGGGTCACATATGATAAAGAATTTATACCTGCACAAACAGATAAACGCTATACAATTTGGTCAACAAGGGGGATTGGACCATTTTGCCTAATATCAGGAAAAGAGGGAATGCATAGTTTTGAAAAATTACGGGACACCTATGATCTGGAAAACCAAGATTTTTTTAGATATCTTCAAGTCAGGTCCTATTTTAACAGTAACATAAAAACTACAGAAGAACATAAAGGAGGCCTAGTACCCCTTATAATAGAGGCTTACAAAGGAAAGATCAAAAATAAATTGATAGCCAAACTTTATCAAAACCTACAATCATACAAGGATCAATCAACAAATTATATTAAAATCAAATGGGAAATGGAGGCTAAAGTTAAAATATCAGAGGAAAGTTGGCTAAATATATGTGGTACACAGATGAGAACTACTAGTTCAGGTTATTGGAGGGAATTTACATGGAAAAATTTTATTAGGTTTTTTTATAACCCCCAAAATAAAATACAAACAAAAAGGTCAACCGAGAGATGGATACTGTTGGAGAAATTGTGGGGAGAAGATAGCAGATTACTTTCATATATTTTGGAAATGCCCAGTAATCCAACCATACTGGAGTGCCATGGCCAAAACAATTCAATTGGTGACTGGTCTTAAATTAAATTAGGATTTCTGTACTATGTATTTGGGCGATACCCCATCAGCAGTCTCCTTAAGGGATAAATATTTGATAAATATCCTGTTGGGAGCGGGTAAAAAAGCTCTTACCAGGAAGTGGCTAGAGAAAGAGCCCCCAACTAAGAAAGATTGGATGGGAATAATGGAGGAAATATATAGAATGGAAAAACTTACATCTTTTTTGAACCTTAAAATGGATCAATTTCACAAAAACTGGAGGAAGTGGGAGAGATTTGTTGAAGGTAGCAACATGTGATGAGGGGTGAGGGGTTAAATATTCAGAGTTTAGCTAAGTATTTTCATGCAATCAGTGGATGAAGAACGGCCTACTAAGGATGTGGCTGCTGCTCTTAGAAGGCACCTCACAAAGTAGATTGGTAATACCCTTCCAATCATCACCGGGGATGAACTGCACAGTGCTACGTGGAGTGCGGTAGTAGCACAAAACCAGAAGACATGGGACATTATATAATAAAGATAAAAAGGTGAGGAGGAGCTCACCCAGACCGGGTTAGATCTGAGGGTTCTATTGTGTCATTATGTTGTTGTAATGTGTATAGTGTTCTCTTTTGTTTTGTTTTTCTTTTTTTTCTCTTTCTTCTCTCTCTTTTTTTTCTTTAATCTGTGAATGGATGTCAATACTATAAAACTTTCAATAAAGAAAAAAAAGAAAATTAAAGCTTAATTAGTTTAATGCCAATGTTTTCTTTTCTTTATTTATCACTCGGTAAACAGAGAGAGCAAATAATATTATAGTAACAGAATACACACATTAATTCTGTTAATAAAATGTTTCCTGCTTGAATTTGTGATTATTATAAAAAAGTACAAGTCAGTTAATTGTGTTGACAAGTAAAATAAATCTGTATATTTCGTAATAAGTGATGTTTTTCATATTCATATGGACTCTTTCTTACTGTGTTGCAATGTTTTGGAAGAAAGAGCACTGCCAATTCTTATAATTTTGTTTGTACCTGAAGGCAGCACCGCTGCGAGACCTCTGAGCGGACAAACTGCGTCAGACTGCGTCGGAGGTAACTGTTCTCAGAAAAGCTCATATGTAGAATTATGAACAGTTTTTTACGGGTGACTTCCTCTAGGCTTGGTCGGAATCTCTGGTAGGTACCGAGACGATAATAAAATAATGGATTGAACTTTTGTTCTATTATTTTAATCTCAGGACAAGTTTAGGCGTTCAGCGACGATATTATTAATGTTCGGGATGCACTTGAATGCAACCTGTGTTCTATTGGCTTGAAAGCTGTCTGTCAAGCTGGTTGCTGCGACAACGGAGGCGGGCTGTGTGTAGAGATGGGTGGAGACTGAGAGAGAGATTTCTGGTCATGTCTGATCTGTTTTTCTGTTTTTGGTGTGGCTACGGCCGACAGAGGTCTGCTAACAGCTGACGGGTTCTTGAGTGAGTCACACTAGCGTAACACTTAACGCAGTTTTAAGCAGGTTAGCATGTTGGATACTGTTATTGATGCTTCAATTATCATAATAATATTGTTGTTTACCCGGTTCGTTCATGTCTTGGTTTCGTTTTCTAACAGGATTAAATGTCAGAAACCAAAACAAACCTTTAAATTTAGTTTTGAAACTATTCTAGAGAAATGTTCACGTCAGTTCTTATGTGAGATTTAATTAAACAAACACTATATAATGAATTTGTTCTATAAACAGTGAGCGAACAAATAGGCTATATATAGTTATTAACACTGTGTTGAATCAGATTTTTGTAGCATTATTTTAGTTGTTTTAAAATCCTCTGTCCTCTGACCATGTTTTTATATAAAGTGATGGTAAAGCTGAACGTGGGGGAAGTTTCTAACGTTGTTTAATTATTTATTTATTTTTTAGGTGACAAAGACTCAGAATGGCTGTAGCTACATGCAGCACAAGGTATCCTCAGGAGTCATTTTCTCTTATTTATGATGGAGACTGAATTAAATATACACTCACCAGCCACTTTATTAGGTACACCATACTAGTTTCTGGTTGGACACCTTTTTTTTCCCCTTCAGAACTGTTTTAATTCTTCATTTTATAGATTGAACCAGGTGTTCTGCTCCATATTACCATGAGACTTGTTGACACCAACCTGACCCGACCATCTGAATGTTGCAGCTGAAATTGAGACTCATCAGACCAGAAAACGTTTTCCGGTCTCTTCTGGTCCAGGTCTGGTGATCCTGTGTGAATTGTAGCTTAAGGTTCCAGTTCTTAGCTGACAGGAGGGACATCTGGTCAGGTCTTCTGCTGCTGAAGTCCATCTGCTTCAAGGTTCAACATGTTGTGGTTTAGAGGTGTTCTGTGGTTATCTGAGCTACAGTTACCTTTCTGTGATCTAGAACCAATCAGCCTATTCTCCTCTGACCTCAACAAGACATTTTCATGACACAACTGCTGCTTGAGGGATATTTTCTGTTCTTCAGACCATTCTCTGTAAACCCTAGATGGTCGTGGGTGAAAATCCCAGTAAATCACAGTTTGTGGAATACTCAGACCAGCCTGTCTGACACCATCAGAGTCACCTAAATCCTCTTCTTCTCCATCCTAATGCTCAGTTTGTTAGTCATCTTCACCTCATCTAAATGTATTGAGTTGCTGCTACGTGAGTGTCTGATTAGCAATAGAACAGATGTACCTAATAAAGTGGCCTGTGAGTATTCACTGCAGTTCACTTGGTCAGTGAACAGAATGATCAGATGTGTTTCTGTGTTAATCCTGTTCTTGAGTTTCTCTAACCTGTTTTCCAGGGAGCCTGATCCATTCGATAAGCTTGATTTTCACTGGTGCAGGAAAGTAAAAGGTGACCTAAACTTCTCAGCCTTAACTGTAACTTTATTCTTTGCCTTTCATGTTTGTCTATACATCTATACACATTTCTGACTGTGTTGCAGGTGATGAATACCTGGAAATGGTATCAGATCTTGTTGACAAACATAAACACAGAAGTTTCAGCTTGAAGAAACCGTCTGGCGCCGTCCTGAGGATAGCTGGGCTCAAAGACACCAGTTACTGGAATAGACCAGACGAGGTGAACGGCTGGGGGAAATTTTTCCTCCGTGACATGGTAAACATGCAGGTTCTGGGTGTGGTGGAAGGTCCATCTTGTCCATCTGATGAGCTGGTGCTGATGACGTGTGAGGACAAACGGCTGTACGCCTATGATGGAGAGGAGCTCCATGTGGTGGCTTCAAGCCTGGAGGAACTAGAGAAGGAGGAAATCAGGTATCCATCAGAGGAGAGCTTTTACAACGGGCAGGCCTTTGAAGACACGGTGAGGAGTTGTTTTCTGAGAATCTACAGACTCTTGATGCGATAAGCTGATTTTTGATTTTGAACAGTTTGCTTTTATTCTGTGTTCTCAGACTGAGGAGGACTGGGAGGAGGTGAAGAGAGGCGAGGTGGGGAGGAGGTTGGAGCAAGAGCATAAAAACCTGGTGAAAGCAAACAAGTCAGCGTTCTTGGAGAACTTAAAGTCACAGAAATAGGTGGGTGTTTATCCTGATATGGACTAGGATGTAGGTTAGAGTTCTGAAATGAAATCATTCAGCCTAAACAATGAGCTCAACAGACCATGTCATTTATCTGTTATGTTACAGAAGACTGTCCTAATAGTTACTATTTTTATATTTTCATAGATGTTGGCGTATTCCAAAAGGACTTCCTTCAGAGGTGGTGGATTCATCATTATTAAACCTCCTAACTGAATCACTAATTCCTGCATGTTCCTGCACAGACATGCTTCTGTTGGATGCTTCTGAGTTCACTCGGAGTTTACCAGGTTGTTCTGGTTCAACCAGGAAGTTGCTCAACTTTCAGTTCCTGCTGTCAGTTAATCAGAATATATTTACAACTGCTTTTATGACATTTCTTTTGTTGTATCATCACTTTATCAAACTGAAATAAAGTGTCCATACTCGAGCTTTCTGTCCTGTATAATTTAACTTCTGATCACACTTTTAAATGTATAAAAGCTTCATTTTATTCATGTCTGCAATAAAGCCCTTTACCCAGTTCTTCCTCATTCCTATGGGCTGATATAGGTGAATTCACTAGAAATTGATCAGACTTCCTGCAGCATTTTATAACAAGACTCTGCAAATAGAACACGATTAACTCTGATCATTAGTTGTTCATGCCCTTACATTCTTCATGCTTTTATTTCCTCCCGTCTAGATTACTGTAACACACTTTTCACATGTTTGAACCAAAAAGCCCTTTATGGCCTTCAGCTGGTCCAGAACTCTGCAGCGAGGCTCCTCACTGGAGCAAACAGAAAAGATGACATCACTCCTATTCTGAGGTCTCTGCACTGGTTACCTGTTAAATGTAGAGTTCACTTTAAAATCCTGACTCTAACTTTCAGGGCCCTACATGGTCAAGCTCCTCTTTATGTTACTGAACTGATAAAGCCGTACGCTCCAACCCGAGCTCTCAGGTCCACAGACCAGAATCTCCTAACAGTTCCAAGGACCAGATTGAGTCCAGGTGATCCAGTCTGTTGAACCTCCACTTTGGAATGAACTTCCTTTAGTTTTACATTTATTGACAGTCTGAACTGTTTGACTTAAATCTTGTTTTTTCATTGATTTTAAACCATCTTTATTCATTAGTTTTTTTAAATATTTTTAACGATCTTTATTATTTTGGTTGTTTTTAATGATGTAATTCTGATGTTTTCTGTGTTTTTTTCCTGTGAAAGGTGCTTTAAATGACATTGCTTTAAAATGAATTATATATGATCAAGCTGCTGTTTGATCTCATTTCAGATTGAAAATTGTTTATTTCAATAGTCTGAATGTATGAATAAGGGAGAGGTGTTTAAATAAATGGTTAAAGGTCAGAGCCGGTCGTCATAATAAATGAGGAGTTCTTGTAAACCACGTGACCACGTAGCTTTCTGTTTCCTTCTGACCCTGATCTGATCGCAGCCATGGTGAGTAGCTTTCTGATCTCTGATGAATAAATGTTCTGATTTATTCCGTTTTGATTCAAACGTAGATTAAATGTTAACTTATTCATATTTTCCCTCTGTCTGGTGTTTTATCCAGAATGAAGACCAGAGGTGAGTGAGTAAAATATAAAAAACGTCAGCTCTGTGATGCGTTTATGACCGTCGGAAATTACTTTGTGTTTTTAGAAGAGAACAATTTCTGGAAGGTCAACAAGGTTTCAAAACAAACGCCTTCAGGATTATTAAGGAGATGGTTGATTTGTGTAATAGAACACCTGGAAGTAGACACTTAGTGGATGAGGTAATGTGACAAACAGCCTTTTTATAAAACTATCCTGTTGTATCAATATATTTTTAAATATATATTTTTTAATTAACAGATTCTTCACAGCATCTTCTTTCTTGGACAAATCCTTGATCCCAATGGAAAGATTAAGTTTTCTCCAGGGGAAATCATCCCTGATAAGGAAATACTGGAAACTTTAAAGCAGAGATATCCAAGACCTTTCCAGTTCTATCTGACCCAGCTTCCCAGACGGAGCTCATTCTCATGTGTTCTGGATATGGTGAGATATTAGATTCTTACAGAATTTACATTTTTTTGTTTGCACATTTTATCTAACCAGGTAAAACAGATTAGTTGGCATATTCTCAGTTAACACTGTGACCAGGGCCTTCAGAGTCTGAACAGCTGACACTAATGATCATAAAGAGATTTATCACATAATAGGACCTCATTAATCACGAATTTAAAAAGTCTATAAAGTCAACAAACAATAGAAAATGACATATATTTTTAGAATACTGACCCATTGGAAATTAATGTTTATCAACCATAAAGCAAAGCTAGAGTTGAAGTCTAATTGTGCACCCCCTAGTGGTTGGATCTAGTACGGTTTTTAAGTTCCACCTCTCATTGTGTTGATTTGTTTTGTGCAGTTTGTCTTCATCATAATGACACAAATAAGGTTTGAACTCAGAGATGAATTCTTCTTCTAAAGTTTGACCATTTACAACTATGTGTTTAAAAGGTAGTGATCTTTACTACAGTGACATATTAAAGCATAAAAACACCCAACTCCTTCTATTAACCATTAACCAGGTGTGGCAGTGAATCCACTGCTGTAAGCATCATTGACTCAGGAAATATTTACTGTTTCAGAGGAAATAAAGAGCATAAAAAGAGGAGTATCTAATCAAACTCTCTTTATGTAGCACAATTTATGGCATGGCAACACAATCTGCTTTACAGCAGATAAAATAAAACACACAGGTATAACATAAACTAGGATAATCAAGTAAGATATGACTTACTGAAAACGCAGTTTCAATGAGAACATCATGACCTCATGCTGAATCTAAACGAGTTTGAAAAAGTTCAGGATAAATTGGATTTCCTCTGAAAATTAAAATAATTTTTTTTTTAAATCTAATTTGTATGTTTGTGATTAAGGTTCAGTACAGACAAATATCAATAACTAGAAGAACTCCTTATACATTACATGGTTAAAGCAGCAGCAGCAGCATTTATTATTTATATATTATTGTTTTTTTATATTTTGTAAAATTACAGACTAAAGCTTTTGGATTAATATGAAAGTATACAAATTGCAGTGTTTCCCTTTAAGATGAACCACAGTGGATATTTATTTTGCTATAAACAGAATTACATTAAGGCAGAATTATTTTCAGTTTTTTTAACCATATTTGTGTAAATGCAATAAATAATTTCACCTGCTTTCAGATTGTCCTGCAGAAGAAACCAGAGAATGAAGATCAGATAAAACAGAGTTTGTCAGATCTAGTCAACACTTTGGAACCAGGATTTCTGGTCTCCACCACCATCTGTGTCTCTAAGTCCAACAAAACAGGAAACCAGTATGGAGCTTCTCTGTCCACCACTGGTCGCAATGCTGGCAGAGTCATCATCGCTGCCTCCTGTTTAAGTGAACTGTGGGATGAATATGTGGCTGGTGCAGTGATGACCTACTACCCTAGAATGGAGAAGAAGAACTACTTTGATGGAACCATCCAACTACCAGACGTCTCATGCAATGCATTTAACACCAAGAGTAAAGAACCCATGCCTCCTTGCGTTTCATGTGGGAATCTGTTTGGCTTACATCCAAATGGTGAAAAGGAGTGGCCGTATGGCAACTGTGCTGAAGTTGAGAGTCTGAGCAACTTGTTTAAAAATGATCAAGATGTTAAAACACGAGCTCAACCAACATCTCCTTCATGCACACCAGAGAACAGGGATAGAGCCAGGGAAGAGGTTAAAAAAACACTCCAACAGATACTGAACATGATTCAGTTTAAAAAATGGAAAGGTGAATTCTATAAAGCACAGTCATAGTAGTGCTCATAAAGGAGGGGCTGGTATTCTGCATGACAACAGTCCTTAACCACAACAAGCCTAAAGAAACTCTGCTAGTGCAATATTCCTTCACTGCCACCAGATTATTACTCACCTATCAGCTTTAGATCTTGTAACATTTGATGATGTGAACCAAAGTTCTTGATTAATTTAAAGGTTCATTAAAATGATCGCTCTCTTGTCTCTTCTGTCAAGGTGTCAGTTCTACAGACTCACCACCAGGTGGCAGCACAGCCAAAGCCTTTAACCTGAGCTTTGTTTGGTCTGATTTTTACATTCCATCAGTCTATTTGGGATCAGGACTTCTTTAACATAGAAAATGAAACATTCGTTTGATAAACTAATCCTTAAAGAAGGAAAAATATTAAATGTTAAAACTGTTCTCCTAATTATATCAGTAGAAATAAAAAATATAAAAGTTATAAATAAAACCGTTTCTCTGAATAATAATAGTTTCAGGATAAATTGTACAAGAACCAAACATCCACACATGTGGACACTTAACTCAGAGGTTAGGTCATAAAATGATTCAATACTTCTGAATGGATTTTAACCTGTAAAAGTTGTTTGTCTCAGTGTAACAGGGTCTTTATTTACACTTCTACTAATCAGACCCTACTTTAAAAATATTATGAAATACAAACACACACTAAACTTTTTAAACACATTCTTGATGAATTTGACGATGTAATGGTTGATCTCTGTCTCTTGATCACCTTGTTCTCTGCTACTGCTTCAACCATGTATTGTACTATTTCTTGCAACCAAATAAAATATATTATCTTCAGATCAAAGTCATCATTTTGGCTACAGTCAAACATTTTGTGGTGTAGCTACAGTGAAATAACTGATCACAACCTGGATTTGGATGGATTTAGGAAACTCATTCCCTGTAAAGATGTTAGTTTGTGATCCTGCTGCTCCAACGGGATCTCGTTCAGCTGTTTTCCCTTGGAGAAAGATAGGAAACAGAATGTAGTCTAAGAAATAATGTGAGCTAAATGGAAAAGTCAGAAACTTGGATGGAGATAAAACTTTTCTACAGATCAACATCTGCGAGTCAAGTTTTGAGACTTCATTTCATGTTTAGATGATTTTGTGATGAGAGAAGAACCTCAGTGAGTTTAGACTAGTGAGCTGTTTATTTGCATTGCTGGGTCATTTCTGAACTTCCTGACAACCAAAGAGGTTGCTGCTCTTCAGGAAAGTGGCCCAGGGCCCATTCAAATATTAACTCTGTGTTGGTTTCACTAATTGAGCTCACTTTTGATTTAATTTGTATTAAAATCCACTTAACAAGCATAAACATTGTCAGATATTTAAGTGACATGATACAAGATGATTATTAAAAAGGAATTATTTTATCATGCGTATATAAACCATACAAGGTGCTAAACAAGCTAACAATGTGTAAAACAAATCAAGCTTGTACTTTAACAACAAAGGCTAACAACATGTAAATAACTAAGAGATTTTACTCAATCAAAACAGAAAAGACTAAAAAAATATAGAAATCTGATGCGTAAAATTATTTATTGATAAAAGATATAATCAAAATTAAAAGTTAAAAACTAAATAACATTGAAATAAGGCTGCAACTTATGACTATTTTGACCGGACCGGCCCAAAGTTAACATCACTGGGAAAATGTCTGATGGCCAGTCCAGCCCAGTCCACCCAGACCCAGAGCAGGTGCCATCGCCGTAAGTTGCTCATCGGGGGCTCACTCCAGTCGATCCAGACACGTACGCCTCCTTCTCCTGGACACAGGTCTGCACACAGCACGCCGTCTACTGGGCTGCACGTTTTATTGGTGATGATGCATCGCTTTTTCTGCATCCTTAGCTCGAGTTATTGGTGGGGACAGTTCAGAGATTGCTGAATACTGGTGGGGACACATCACCATGCCAAATCAAGCTGCTCAGAACTCCTACAGTCTCATGCGAGGGGTGGGAGGTGTTGTCTATGATGGATGTCAGATTGGACAACATCCTATCCTCCTCAACCTGGACCTCAGTCCAGGACAGATCTGACCCTGTCTGCTTAGTTTCCCCCGTCTCTCCTTGTAATTCCAACACACCACCAGACCACAGCATATATTCTACCACAGAATCAAAGGTCCTTAACAGAGTTCTGTTCACCCCAAAGGATCTCAGCCACCTTAGCAGGTGAAATCGACTCAGACCTTTTAGTGCCTCTGTATTCGTGAACCAGTCCAGGTTGTTGCTGGAGTGAACACCTATAGATATTTGACATTTCAAAGTACAAACCCTGGATGTTCACTGGTGTAATGTGGGGTGTAGCGTTTAGAAATAACTTAGTTATTTTAACTACACCCTCTTCAGATAAACATTAGAACTTATTTCTGGGTTTTAATGGAAAGTGATAAACTGTCATTTAACCCTGATAATAGCTAATATTTATTGAAGGTATCTAGGTTCTTTGAAAGAGTACAGTGAATTGAAATACCGTATTAATAACGTGAACTGAGACCAGATAAGATTGAACAATCATTTAATTTGAAAAACCTAAGAACACAGACAGATAAGACAGTTTGAAAGTTTGATGTAAACACAATTAATATTCTTAAACATGTTGAGGATGTTAAAGATAGTTTAATTGTGAGTTTTAACGGACCGTAGCATATGTTTTAATGACTAGGGAAGTTAGTTAATTTAGTTAACCTAGTTGTGACTTTAAGAGTCAATTTAGGGCTAAATTGAGTTTGGAATGGGATTTAGTTTTGGCTTAACCCTCCCGCACTCCTGGAAATTCCAGACAGGAGGACAGGTCATGCCAACCCCCACCCACCCCCCGTCCGGACACACACACACACACACACACACACACACACACACACACACACACACACACACACACACACACACAGCTTGGGACCGTCAATCGGACTCAATCTCCGAGTCCACCTCCACTTCCTCGCGGCCCCCTTCCTCCTGCCCGCCTCCACCGCGTCGCGGGACCACCATCCGGCCAAGACACACACGGCAGCACGTGTTTGAGCAAAATCCGCAGACAAACTTTCCGCAGACGCGACAGGAAGTGCTGGTCTTTCTATCGTTCTTTCTAGGGCACAGTTGACACCTTCTCCTGTTTGTCCTCCTCCTAGCACTAGCACTAACACTACTACTACTACTACTACTACTACTAGTACTACTACTACTACTACTACTACTATTACTACTACTACTACTACTACTACTACCGCTGCCGCTACGGGCTTGGCCCCCTACTGCCCTTCTGCCCCTCACGACGCGGCCGCGGGCGCCTCAGCGGCCGTCCGCGCCCTCCTGTCCCGAATGTCTCTGGCCAACCGGGCCGAGAAGGGACAGCGAGGCGGCCGCTTTCTGCGTTCGACCAGCGGGGCCACCAGCGCTTCCCCGAGCCGTTCGAGGAACAGCCTCCTCTTGTGCCTGGCGCGGGGCATCCACTCGGGGTGCGTCTCCCTCCACAGCACGAAAGCGTTGTAGGCCGAGACGTCGATCAGGTTGTGAAACAGCGCTACGGTCCACCGTCTCGTGGCCCTGCGGCAGCCGTAGGCGGCCAGGAGCTTGTCGAGGTTGTCCACGCCTCCTTTGTTTTCGTTGTAGTGGAGTAGGACGCTCGGCTTGCGGTCCTGCCGGTCGGGGGCGACGCTCACGCCCCGGCGGTGAAGCGTGCTCATCAGGATCACGTTCCTGTTCCTCTTGGGCGTGTAAGACACCAGCGCGGCCACCGAGGTGTAGGCCGAGACCGTGGAGAGGGCGGCTCGCCCCGCGAAGCCCGAGATCACGGGCGGGAGTTCGGGTTTGTTTTTGCGCACGGTCCCGACCAAAGTGTTGCCGCGGCGGGCGAGCAGGCGCTCGGCCAGCCGGTAGGAGGTGAAGAAGTTGTCGCAGGTGACGTTGCGTCCCGAGAGTCCCCTGGTGACCTCGAGCACGACCCCGGCCGCGAGGCCCAGGTCCCCCTCCTGTTCCTCAGATACAGGTTCGGTTCGGGAGGAGGAAGCAGCAGCAGCAGCAGCAGCAGCCCTAGGAGCGCCCACGCCTTCCTTCCCTAGGTAAACGCTCATCCTCCAAGCGTAGCTGGACCTGGCGTCGCAGGCCACCCAAAGCTTGACGCCGTATTTTCCGGGTTTGGTCGGGATGTACTGCCTGAAGGGACACCGTCCTGTGTGTGTGTGTGTGTGTGTGTGTGTGTGTGTGTGTGTGTGTGTGTGTGTGTGTGTGTGTGTGTGTGTGTGGGGGGGGGAGAGAGAGAGAGAGAGAGAGACGACACTTTACACGTAGCTGCAAATTTAGGCAGGTGAGACACAGAGAGAGAGAGAGAGAGAGAGAGAGAGAGAGAGAGAGAGAGAGAGACAGAGAGACAGACAGACAGACAGACAGACAGACAGAGACTGACTGACAGAGACTGACTGACAGAGACTGACTGACTGACTGACTGACTGACAGAGACTGACTGACTGACTGACTGACTGACTGGCAGAGACTAATTGTTAAGACACAGCGAGCGAGCGAGCACGGACCTCTGAAAGGAACCAGGCGTTCGTCCACCGTGATCTCCGGACCGGGCACGTACATTCGCGGGAGCAGGGCGGACCAGGCCTCCCACAGTTCTCTGAACGGTGCGAATTTGTCCCGTACCTCCCCGCGGAGCGCGGACCTCTCGGCCCTGGTCCGCGGATCGTCGAAGCCGATCAGCGAGGACAGCTCGTGAAATCTCTTCCGGGGCATGGTGGCGGCGAAGATCGGACGCCCGCTCTCGCCCGCCCACAGGGACGCGGCGGACTCCCCGCGGGAGCGGTAGACCCCCGAGAGCAACAGGAGTCCCAGGTACGCGCCGAGCTCCACCGAGTCGGGCGGCCTTCGGGTCGAGCGCGGGGGGGCAGGGGGCGCCGCACAGTCGGGGCTGTGGGCCCCGACGCTCGAGTCGTCCGAGTCGTCCTCCGGCTCCTCCGAGTCGCCCGCGTCTTCGGAGTCCGTCTCTTCCCGCGGCGGCCCTGGGGCTCGCGCAGGCGGGCAGGAGGCTCGCTCCTCCGTCGCGTCCAAGACCAGGCGCTCTACCTCGGCGGGAAAGAAGACTCTGAAGGCAGACGGTATGTCTCTGTCCGCTCCGGCGCGCAGAGCCGCTCGGCTGGGTCCCTTGAGCGCGGGAGGCGGCGCGGGGAGCGCCTCTCCCTCCCCGGGAGGGCCTGTCTCTGTCTCGCCTGGCGCCGGAGGAGGAGGGGATTTTTGTCCGGCCTCCTTCCTGGGGCGGCCTCGTCGCGGTCTCCCGGGCGGGGGCGGAGGAGAAGCGGGAGACCGCGACGAGGGCGCCCCTCCGCGGCCCCGGTGGGCCGAGGCTCCGTCGGAGGGCCCACCGCGAGCCTTGCCGCGGCCTCTCCCCTTCTCCCCTTCGGACCCGAGAGCCTTGGCGGAGGGTCGGCGGACTCTCCCCGTCCGACGAGGGAGCGCGTCCGCCGAGGAGGCTTCGGGCCGGAGAGCCTTCCTGGAGGCGGGGCGGCCTCTCCTCCCCGTGCTAGGAGGACGGGTGGCGGCGGCGGCCGGTGGGGGTTCGTCGGCTTCGGACCGAGAGGAGAGGCCGTCCGCTTTCCTGGGGCGTCCTCGCGGTCTCCCGGGCGGGGGCGCAGGAGGAGCGGGTTCGAGCTGCGGACGGGGCCACCATTGTATCTTGCCGTCTCTCGACAGGTACTTGTCGAGCGAGGTGCTTTCGGGGGAGCGCGGTTCGGCTCGCTCTTCTTCGTGTCGTTCCGGTTCCCGTTGCGGCCGTGGGTCCGGGTAGGCTGCGGTCTCTGGCTCTCTCGTGCTCCTCCTTATCGGGCGAGAGGAGCGAGAGCGATGCATGTGGGCGGACGCGATCGGATCTTCTGGACGCTCCTTTTTTTTTGGGTTTCGGGGGTGGGTGGCTCACTCTCTTCCGTATCTCCGGGGAGGGCCAAGTCTTTTTGAGGGGAGCAGGGAAACGCGAGCGCCGTTAATGTGAAGGAAAGAGACTAAACGCGCGTTTCGTCTCTTCTGCTACCGGAGCCGGTCCCGGTACCCCCCCCCGCAGCCGACCTTAACGTGGGGTCCAAGGCACCCAGACCCCCATGGCTAGTGTAGGAAAGCCCTTTGGGGTCTCCTCGACCCCTGGTGTGAGGGGAAAAAAAGGGGGCGGTGTGGGGGGGGGGTGTGTGTGTCTTATCTCATTATCTACAAAGTTGAAAACATGTACACCTAAGTGGATGGATACCACCCACACCCCCTCCCCCCTAACGGCCGGAACGTGGGGTCCAACGCACTCCGACCCCGCTTCCCCCCATGGCTAGTGTAGTAAAGTCTTTTGGGGTCTCCTCGACCCCTGGTGTGAGGGGAAGGTGGTGG